>VDFB02339385.1:0-39553 GCA_007258455.2 Sequoia sempervirens | reverse complement strand
AAGAGGAACAAGTTGAGACAAAAGAAACAGGGCACAATGAGCAAGGGTTACCAAATCTTGGTGATTTGGCTACGACTACTATGCAATTTTTGGAGGAAGCACAGACTTCTCCACCACAGCAACAAGAAGAATTTATCTTGCAGCAAGACCAAGAACAGATTGAACAATTGAATGTGCCTAGTGAAGTTGTATTTCACCCTGCAATTTGTAAAGCCATTGTTATGTATACGAGGACGTTTTTAATTAAGTTTCTGGAATATGATAAAGCTAATTGGGAAGCAGTTACATTGCAAACCCTGACTTTCCGACACATAGCCCAGACTGATATGCAACAAAGTCTATCGGAAGTAGAAAAGAAGAAATTGAAAAAGAAAATTGAAAGTCAGAAACAAGAAATTGCTGAGTTGAAAGCAAAAATGGACGAAATGTTAAAAGTAACTGGTCAAATTATGGAATGCAGACCACCACCCAGAGTTTATGCTCTGTGCCTTAAAGAATAGTTTTTATGGTTTCAATTGATGATAATTTCTAGAAACCAAGACCCTATAATTCACACTGCCAAAGAATTTTATGAAGCATACCAAGCAGCCCCTAACTGGTTAAGGAATTCTCTGTGTGAATTCTATTTGCATGAATTTTTAATACCATTTGAAACAGAATGGAATCCTCTGCTATATATTGGTGATATTCATCTGAGAGCATTTATGTCATGGGCAACAAATGAGGTGAATTATGGCAGGCAGTGGGAAACCTATGAGGAAGCTGAGAAAACAGAGCCTGTTCCATTACGTTCTCAAAGTTCAAAACCCCATGCAATGTTGAAAGATTGGTTTGCTCTGACATATGGTGTTACTAATGTTCCAGCTAGAGAGAAAATATTTGATATCAGAAAACAAGTCTATGATGAATTCCAGGCACAACAATATTTATTTTGGAAACTAGCATATACCAGAAGTGAGAAAAGATGGGAGAGATTAACTGTTGGGTTAAGAAAGTTAGAACCACATGGTCCCTTAAATTTCACAGCAGCTCTCAAATGAACCAGCAAATATATTCAATTGGGACTTCAAACAAGATTTGAACTGTGGCTGCCACTGACATTCAGACCCCCTGTGCTAATGTGGCCCCTCTATCCTCACCAGGCTACAAATCTTAACAATGAATTAGAAGACCGAAGGTATGAAAGGTGCCAGGATTTCAGAGGATTTTATTATAAGTTTGGAAATCCATTCCAGAGTCATGCAGCAACCACAGACTTCAGAGAAACCGCCAGGAAAGTTAATGTTGGAGGACCAACATTGGGCTCAGTAGGGGGCAGTGATGAGCTTAAAAAATGCTCATAATTTGAATGTTATGATAAACTTTTAATGTCTTTACCTTTGTTATTTCATGACTGTTTAAACTTTGTTGAAACCTTTTATGGGAATATCCTGTAGCAAGATACTTTCATATTCCTACAGCTCATTATGTTGACTTGATTGCATTTATTGCCCCGTTGACTCCCTAAAATGACTGGTATATCGTATACAGTTTTTGAATGATGAAGTAGATTTAAAATGTGTGATTAAGGAATAGATATTATGTATGTGCCATACGCCTTTTCTTTCGCATCTGTTACCTTTTGTTTCACAGGTTGTTGAAGAATGATCGAGTCAAGCGCAGCCAATCTCGGCCTTGCAGTAAAGTCCATTTCCTGCACGACTTCGAGGAAGCTCCGGTGAAGACTCTTTGACCGAAACCATGGGAAAGAATTTTAATGACAGTCAACTGGAAAGAGTGGAGCGCTAGATTCTCTCCGAATTGGGATGAACGCATAAATTCATTATGAAGTTTGATCCTTGATTTGGGGATATACTTTAGTTCCACATCTTTCTTTGATTGGGTTGGTTAGTTAGTTGCTCTCCTATTTTTTTAAATAAAGTTCTCCTCCTGCGCGAGGGAAGGAGATAGAGAGATGATAGTTAGAAAAAGTTAGAGGCATAGTGATAGCAGATATCATGTAAGAGTCAGTATGATAATGAGAAAGATAATCTGTATGATCAAAGACAGAGTTTGTTGTTAGTTTCTACATCAACAAAGCAATGTATACCATTTTGTTTTCATGAATAAAGTTCAATGAAGTTTTGAGTTTAGCATCCTGGTAATTGTTAGATGCTTGCTAAGGGGCCCAATTTAGTAAGTATCTATAGCTAGTTAGTTAGTTGTTATCAAGATCTCGCTAGCTTTCATCTTTGGAGTTTCTTTACACAAACTCTCAGCCTTATAGTGCCCCCAGCATAGGAGAGTCCATCCCCGACCATTCCTATAGTGCATAAGGTCACTCATAGTTTGTGTTTCAAATGAGGCTGTTATGGTTTCTATTATAGTTGAGTTGAAACATTTTGCATTACCGTTCTGTGGCTTAGATAGAATTTCTTTCCAGTATTATTTTTTCTAAGATTTGACTGAAACTAGTTCCTAGTGCATATATTTTGCCGCGCCATTTAAAGTCTACGTCCCCTAGTTTGACAAGTAAAATGAATGTCCATAGGAAGATATAAGTCACCTGTTGGAATGTCCAATTCCCAAGAAAGGTTTTACTGTGATTTTCATATCCTTTTGTGGGTGCGGTTTCAATTATTATTGATGTGTATTCATGCTTTTTAGTTTCATTTGGATGAACCTTGTTCTTATCGAAACACAGATACAAAGGAAACATATCTTTCATAGCATTGATCTATTTGTATCTCTATTTAACTTTATATTGTGAGCATCTTGACTTTGTTCCTCTTTGAAAATATGTGAAGCACTGAACCATTTATGTCTCTTCCATGTTCCCCAAATTTTATTTTATTTTCTTATTGGAACAAGGATACAAAGAAAACATATATGTCATAACATTGATCTATTTGTATCTCTATTTAACTTTATATTGGGAGCATCTTGACTTTGTTCCTCTTTGAAAAGATGTGAAGCATTGAGCCATTTATGTCTCTTCCATGTTCACCCAAAAGATTTTTTTTTCTTATTGGAACAAGGATACAAAGAAAACATATATGTCATAACATTGATCTATTTGTATCTCTATTTAAATTTATATTATGATCATCTTGACTTTGTTCCTCTTTGAAAAGATAAGAAGTATTGAGCCATTTATGTCTCTTCCATGTTCACTAAAAATATTTTATTTTTTCTTAATGTGTTGTTCCTCCCTTGAATTCATAGTTTCACAAGTATATGAGGAATGATGCCAATTCTAATAAGGATCATATTATACATTCTCTCTTACCTATAATAACCTTGGATTTTTGGATCCCTCATTTGTTATATTTTTCTTGTTAATTATATGGATTTATTTTGGGGGAACCCCTTATCATGAGTGATCATTGTCGCGAACATATCTTTTAGCATAGGGTTTCCCCACAAGCTCTCATGTCTTATAAAAAATAATTTTATTCTACCTTAAAGGAAATTAGTCCATGTTAGGATTTTAAATTACTTTAAGTTGCTTGAATAAATTCCATTATGTGCTTCACTTTGTTCACACATGTTAAAATTTTTAATACTTGTACGATATATTTATCATATTTTCTAGTGCCTTATCAGAGCTATTTTGCAAACAATAGGTTTTTCTTATATTTATTTGTATGGTTGACATGAGAAATCACCCAGTGAATATCAGACATTGCTAGCCCTTGTATGTTCTCATTTTTTATTGTTGTAGAAAGTAACCTACTAATTATCAAACATTACAATTCTATGTTTTTTCTTGTCAAGATCACCTAGTGAATATCAAACTTCACTAGCTTGTGATTCTTTTACGATTCACCTAGAAACTATTCAAATTTTCTAACATTTTGATTCATCAATACCTTGGGTATGGATCCTAGTAAGAATTTTGTGGAGCTTACTAGTGTTTGATATCATACCCCCATTTTTTTCATGTATAAATCATGTTTGCATTATGTTTACATTGTGTTTGTATTATGTTTTGAATTTTGTTTTTCATTGGTATTTTGTGTCTTCATTCTGTCTGCTTCATGTTTTTCATATTGTGCATTGCACCTGATATGTATGTTTGTTCCTCTATCCTTTGATTTTGGTTCCATAGGATCTTGATCTTGGGGCTAGCATATCCCCTAAATTTGATGTCATCCTACCTGCTCAGTGCTTGGTTAAAATAATTTATCTTGGCTTATCCCTACTTTACTGTGACCATGATCATAAGTTCCTACTCTCACTAAATTGGGGGCTAAATATAACATCCAAAATTTTCAAACCTAATAATTTTACACTAGGTTTAGCTCCCCCTATGTGCCTAGACCAAATTATGCTCCTAAATTTCCCTTTGTATGGCCATTTTGGGAGATCAAAATAAAATTAGGAATTAATATTTAATTCTCATCAAAAAGTAACAAAAGCCCCAAAATAGGTCTGGACTAGGGTCCCACTAGCCTTGTCTAGCCTATTTTCACTCAATTTTAAATGCCATTTTAGGTATTTTAACATTTACAATTCCAATCACATTTTTTAGCTTTTGGCAATTAATTTTGTGGGAAAACAAAAAAAATACATATAAATACATGTCTTCCTATTAGGTTTTATAGTCAAGTGGATTTGAGATCAGTTTTGTTAGTGTATTTAAGTTTCACCTTAGTGTAAATTATTTTTATTAGTTTTTTCCCATATAGGGTGGTTGTTTACTCAATAAATGTTTTTCTTGTCTTTATAGTGTGCATTGTACAATATGTAAATCATGAAATATCAATACATTTTCCATATTTCCTCGTGAAATAGCCTCGAGCTTCTCTCATATTTGTGAAGGTGTTATTTGTAGTTGGTGCTCCTAGGTTTGGTGGCCATCCCCAACATGGTATCAAAGAGTTTTCATCAGAGGTTTGTTAGTGTAGGTTTTTTAATATTATTTTTCCTACACATTATTAAGCATACCTTAGGTTATATGATATGTGGTTCATGTGAGGAAACGTGGCGTAATCTATCGATTACACATGTTGCTCCTACTCACACTTGGGTGGTTGAGTTTCACACCCTCTTTTGGCCTTAAATGCCACCTCACAAAACCACTCATCTATCTCTTTCTAAGTAGGTTATGCCACCTATTTGGCATTTTCCAAGTAGGCATAACTCCCACCTAATTTGGTTATTTGGGATTTATTGCCCCTCTTGGAATTATTTTCCAATATTGTGATATATAATCAGCACTCACCTCTACCTCCTATCTAGTCTAGATGAGTTCATATTAACTCAATCAATTCAAGGGAGAGTTGAGGCATATTGTATCATTTAGTGTGTGATAATAACATCATTTTGTTATTGCACTATATTCCAGCATTTTATCTCTTGCTGCTCTTGTGTGGAAGGTTTATCTTGGTTTTACAGGTGATCCTGGGTGCTCAAGTTCATCAACAACTCTTACATGGTATCAGAGCTATATCTCAGCTCTTACATGGTATCAGAGCATTAGATCTACAAGCCCCTTCTCAAATATGAGAGATTTAAAAAAACCATCTGGGTCGTTGCTAGTTTCTACATACAGGTTGTATATTTTGTAGAAACTAAATCAGAATGTTTCAGCAGACCCCCTCTCTATTGGAGTTTTGCATTTTGCACCCGATCTTCAAAAGCCTATATCTCAGTCATTTTGGCTCCTTTTTGTGAGCAATTTTTTTTATTTGCGATAAAATTTTGTAAGTTTTGCACTGGTATGTTCTATTTTTGTTAAAGTGAACTGAATTTTCTAGAAAATCAATTTTATCAGCAGATTTGAAGGACAGTTCTCATTTTTGGAACTTCAAACAGCTATAACTTTCACATATGACCTCGAATTGAGGTGATTCTTTTTTTGAAAGTTGATATTTTTCTAAGCACTACACATTGGTGATATTTTGAGGCTCTAATTTTGAGATTATTTTATACTTTCAGTGTTTGGGTCCAATTTTGGACATTGTAAAACTCTAGAAAATAACTCTAGAATTGTAAATGCACTAATTATAAAGTGCCACCATTATATTTTTCTAGGGGGGTCATGATTGAGTGAATTTTGGGGGGTAATCTTGTAGTTGATTCTTCATGGGTTTTTCTATTCATCCTTCTGTGGTAATGTTGAATAAGGATAATTATGAGTCTTGGAAGAATGGCATCCTGACACATCTCAGGTGGCTTAAGCTCTTGCCATACCTTTATGGGCTCATACCTGAACCTAACACACCTTGGAAGCAATTAGTTTTGGGTAATAATAATGATCACATTATAGGATTAATTGTTACATATATTGGTGTTGATATTTATGTGGAGATCTCACATATTGAGTGCCCACACACACTTTGGACCAAGATTTGGGAGATTTTTGGAGACCATCATATCTCTCTATTCCCAGATGATCCAATTGCAGATTGTTTAATTCCCCTTGATGATGTTGATAATATACCCTATGATGATACTTTAGAGGAGCTTGAGGATAACAAATGTCTTGAATGTCTAGTTGACAAAGGGACTTCTCTTCTTGCTTCTCCTCCTCCTATTGAGATCACATCCTCATCTACTATTGCATCTGAAGATACTTGTGTTGCTAAATTCATGGCTTCTTGTGATTCAGTACAGCAGGATACACATTGTCTTCCAGATATAGCTACTTCAGATGACTACTTGATAGACATTGCAGGTTTATTTATGGAGTCTCATGTTTCAAACTTGGAAGCCACTATTCATGACATTCATCTTCTCTTTCATGTAGTTGATTCTTCTTCAGTTGTTGTGGAGGAACTGTTGGATCCTCTTGTTCATTCTCCACGTGATCATTCATCACAGTTTGGCATGATTGTGGATACTTTTGAGCAGCATTTGGAGGAGGCACACTTGTCTTCATAGGAGATATATTTTTCTTCAGATTTTGTTCTACATCCATCTCCACTAGGTTTAGGATTGTCATCTTCTGCAGTGTGGCCTAGAACACCTAATTTGATGGTGACAACTTTCGGCATCGACATGGGGACACTTGAACAGAATTCAGAGACATCATACATTCTTCCTTCATATTCCTTTCAGGAATGGGAAGATATCTTGCATACATCCATGGTTTTGTTTCTTCACAAGGGGAGGAACGTTGTTCAGCGAGATTGGATAATCTTCAACATTCAATGTCAGGTTTCTACCATTCTTGCAGGAGACTCAACATTGAGGGGGGGCCTACCTTGTCTCTCTTCTACTTCTCTCATATGGGGGGGTCTTTTTCCTCACATGGGGTTTTTACCTTCTCATTCTTCATTGAGAGTATTTCTATTTTGTATTTCATCTCTCTTTTAGGGAGGAGTTTTGTCCCACTGGGTTTTCTCCTTTTCTCCATTTGTGACATAGTATTTTGTACATGGGTACCTAACATGGCCTAGTAGCTGGGACCCATATTTGCATCTTTATGTCTTTTCACCCACCTAAGCTATGCTTAAGGGGGGGTGTTAGTGTAGGCTTTTTAATATTGTTTTTCCTACACATTATTAAGCATACCTTAGGTTATATGATATGTGGTTCATGTGAGGACACGTGGCCTAATCCATTGATTACACATGTTGCTCCCACTCACACTTGGGTGGTTGAGTTTCACACCCTCTTTTGGCCTTATATGCCACCTCACAAAACCACTCATCTATCTCTTTCTAAGTAGGTTATGCCACCTATTTGGAATTTTCCAAGTAGGCATAACTCCCACCTAATTTGGTTATTTGGGAGTTATTGCCCCTCTTGGAATTATTTGCCAATATTGTGCTATATAATCAGCACTCACCTCTCCCTCCTATCTAGTCTAGATGAGTTCATATTAACTCAATCAATTCAAGGGAGAGTTGAGGCATATTGTATCATTTAGTGTGTGATAATAACATCATTTTTTTATTGCACTATATTCCAGCATTTTATCTCTTGCTGCTCTTGTGTGGAAGGTTTATCTTGGTTTTGCAGGTGATCCTGGGTGCTCAAGTTCATCAACAACTCTTACAAGGTTGAGATCCTATTATTCTTCATAGTAGTAGTGGATAGTAAGAGTATAAGGAGAATTGGCCATTGCTCTCAAAAAGAATCCATACTCTATGAATTTACTTTTATGTTGGTCTAAAATCATCAATCATTGATATTCAGTGGAAAAATATTTGGCCAATTTACCCTTTCTCAATGTTTCCATAGGAGTTTTGCCACATGAGATCGTGAGAAGTGCTTGGGCATTGATTTCCAAAGAGGGACCAAATTTCTAAAGCCATTAATTTTAGTTTACTATGGGTTACCTGTGGTGATTTCACTAATTGGAAGGTATGATTTTTTTTGTGTTGCAGATTGTGATTCTATCTTTGAAAAGCACTACATTTTTTTCCCAAACCTCTACTAGCGTTTGAGACCTATTGTGAAAGAGGAGGTTGAGCATTTTATTCTAGAGGAGGCATTTTTTGAAGGGTTTGTTCTGTAGCTTTTTTAAGGATGCAATCAATGTTTAGAAGGCATGATTTCTTTGAGGTTGTGTAGGAGACCCTTGGGTGCATAATTCTCCTTTTCTGATTGGAGGCATTTGAAAGAGAAGGTTTTTTGTGTTTTCCTGATTAGGATAAGCTTTATATTCTATAAAGTTTCAAATGATATATTTATTTAGGGATTCATTGGTGAGAAACCAAGAAGTGGGCCCTAGGTTTTGAATATTTTTGTGGGAACCTATCCCACATTGGTTAGGAGGAGAAGTATTTTTCTATTTAAATAGCACTATAGTGTGACAGAATGGTGTGAGAAAAGCCTCACATTGGTACAATTAAAAACTTGGACACGCTAGAAGCTACTTGCCTATGTGTTTTGAGGAAATTACAAATATGTTTTCTTTTGAGGTGGTACCCTTGGTGAATTGGATATAAAGGTGCCCATAATTCTTTTGCTCAATTTAGAAAATCATTTTCTTTGAAGTATTTTTTGGAAAGGTGGTGAAATTTGATTTCTAGAGGCTTCTTTTTGGGGGGTTTTAGTCACTTTGGTGTAATTTTTCTTTTGGTGCAAACCTTGTGCAATGGCTACTCTTGGATCTATTGAATTGTTAACTCCCCATAATTACCACACCTAGAAAATGACAATGTGTAGATTGCTTCAGTCTCAAGGTCTGTCGTCCACATATAGTGCTACCAAACACTCTCTCACCAAGGAATATGAAATATTTTCCAATCAAAATAAGTATGATCAAGCTCTGGGTTTGATGAAATTAAATGTTTCTAATAGTCTCCTTTTTCATGTTGATGAGTTGAGAACACCCAAAGAAATATGGGATAAGTTAGAAAACATTTTTGGTTAGGTTAGTGAGTTTCATTCCCTATAATTGGAGATTGAATTAACCTTTGTCATCCTTGAGGCATTTCCCTCTATTGATGACTTTCTAGTGAAATTATATCAGTATGGTCACAACTAGCGAGATGTGGGAAGAGAAAAATTGATAAGGAGTTTATTTTCTTGATTATGTCCAAGTTGAGAGGCCCATTTTTATTCTCCCTTTTATTCCACAATATATTCCTTGGGTACTACATTCTGAATGCCCTTTTTTGAGACCTTCTATGACTGATTGACAAGGGAGCAAGCCAAACTTGTCTAGTTGGAGGGGGTCCCTACAAATCATGCATTGGTTGCACAAAGCTCATAGGGTAAAGGGAAGAAGAAGCCTAAACCTAAGACAAATCTAGATGATATTTCCACCTCCAAAAAAGAAGATAAGCCTAAGAAGGAAATGCTTAGTTGTGTGTACTATAAAAAGAAAGGGCATGATAAGCATCATTGTTACATGAAGAAGATTGATGAGATCTCACAGCTTCTCTAGAAAAACAATATCATAGTTCCCTCTTATATGAATCCTTCTATAGCCTCTACATCTTAAACTAAACCATCAAACAAGCATACATAGTTTGGAAATGTGGGAATTGCAAATAGTAAAGAAAATAAACACTACATGGGTAAGGGACATGCACTAGTGAATTCTGCAGTTGATTCTCGTTGTGATAGATGGTTTCTGAACTTAGGCACATCTCACCACTTGATTTCTTCACATTATCCTTTCATGGGTATTCATCCTTCTGACACTTTGAATATTTTTCTGGGAGACAGTAAACTTTTGGATATTTAGGGGATAGGCACTGTTGAGATAGTTAATGGTTGTTTTCAAGATGTACTGTGTATTCTAGAGTTGCACACAAATATTTTTCCTATCTATCAAATAACACATGGTGAGGTCACCAAGACTGTGGATTTTACTACTAATTTTGTGTTTATCAGGGAAGCTAATTCTAAAAAAGTCATTGTTGTTGGTAATGTTGATCATGAGTCTCATTTGTATACCTTCTCACACTTTGTTGATGATGATGACTATGTACCTCACACTCCTCTGGATAGTGTTGATAGTAATCAAACAAGAGATATTGGTCATCTAAATTTTGGAGTAGTTCAGACTCATGTTGATATTGCTCCTGTTACTTGAGATGATGGGTTTCCAACACAACAGGATATTTTTGATCTCTCAAATCTTATTTTGTTGGATGAGTATTTAGCAGAAATCTCATATTTGTTTGCGGAGTCTCATCTTGGAGATTTTGGAGATACACTTGAGGGAATTTCTCTCCTCTTTGATGATAGTTGTAGCATGGCAGTTGATTCATCTAGATTGTCTTTGGAGGTTGACATTATTGAACCTTCACTTTCATTTGATATGTTGCATTTGTTGGTTGTGTTTGATCATGATTATGTGATGGATTATTCTATTTTGAGACTAAATTACCCTTATTAGTTGGATTTGGAGTGGTTTCTTCATCATCTGGTGGACTTGTTTCTTCCTAAGGGAAGAGGTGTTACTTGTAGGCATTGGATCATCTTCTATTTCCAGGCATACTTCATTGGCATTGGAGCTTCCTCATTGTGGGGGGGATATATAGTCTCACACTTTCCCTCTTATGGAGGGGTTATTTATTGTATATACATGATGTATGTGTGGGAAAATATTTTAGTACCCTAATTGTTTCTTGCACTTCTAGGGTTTTCCACCTAAAAGGAGAAAGATGGGCCAAAATGGGCAATGTCCCCACTCAAAACTAATTTATTTATGGATGAAATGTGCCTAGATGAAATGTCTAAATGTAATAAACTAATAAAGGAAATTAATTATTAATGCAAAACCTAAAAAATGCAAGTTGTTTGAAAACACATTATGATATCCAAAATGACCTTAGACTGCAAATAAATAATAACAAAAATGAACAAGACTGGAGAGGTGCACATAGAAACTGAAATGTGATGCAAAGAGGCCCTGGAATCTTGCATATTTTTTGTTGAAGCCAATTGGGACACTTATGACAAGTTGGGTGACTAAGCCCTGTTTTAGGGAGATTCTATCAGAATAGGTTTCTGCCAAATGGGTATCCAAAAATGTAGAAATAAATTTTTAGGTCTATTAGTGGGAGTAATTTTCCATAGATGGTGAATTAGTCCACCTGTGAATCTTGAGAAATTTAGGGTACAAATTTGTAGCTTTCTATCCACACTTCCCTTCTTGACAGGGGTCTGGTTTAGATTCTCCAAAAATTAGGTTGAAAGAGGTCTCCAAGATTCAATTAGGGATTTTTTGACTTGAATGGATTTGATGAGTTGACAACACCTTTTTAACACATTTCTCTTTGACAAATCCACATACAAGACTTGAAAAGAGGAGGAAATGAGTTAAGGGTTAGAAAATAAGGTTTTTCCTTGGTCAAACCCTAATTTGGTAATCAAACCCTTGAAAATGAAATGAAATAAAGAGAGAATGATGAATAAACAACATGCAATGCTACAACTCACCAAAACCTTGATGTAGAAATCTAAATATATGCAAGTAGATGCTCCAATGAAGACTTGATAAGGCTTAGAATGCTTGAATGAATGCTTGATAATTGCTTGAATGATTAAGTGAATGAATGGGAGAATTAGAAGATGAAAAATGAATGGAAAACCCTTTATTTATACTTTATTTTACCATATTTCCCAAAAATAATATATCACAAGCCGACCTCACAGTTAAGAGAATAAAATCCCGCCAAAAAATTAAAATAATTTTGATTTTTTATGCCCAGTGGGACTAAGTTGTCCCATGTGGTGATTTGGTCCCACCAGGGAAAATTTATTGGGTGTTAGGAATTAAATTGCATTTAATGAGCTTTAGCAAGATTATTCTCTGAAACACACTTAAGTAGGGCTAGAAAGTGCATTAAGGGGTCATCTAAACATAAGAAAGGGTTAAATGAGTGATGACAAGCCTAGAAAAGTGTGAAATTTTGTTACAACTCTTTACAACACTTTGAAATAAGACTTTGTAAGTGATAAAAAGAGGTTATTTAGGTGAATCATAATGAAACGGTCCTAGAAAAGTGTGAAATTGGGTTACAACACTTCACAACACTTTTACAAGAAATCCTCAAATTCTTTATGATTCAGAAGGGTCCAAGACCTAATGTGAATGTATTGCACACATTACAACATTAAATCTAGGAAAAATCAAGCCAAAAATCATTAAGGAAGGCCTAAACATGAGAAAAAGTAGAAGCATTACTTTTTCCATGTCCACAGTATGTAGTCATTGGGGGTGTCATTGATTCCTCCATCCATGCATCATTTTTTGTTTTTCTTTTCTCTCTTTTGGAGAGGAGTTTTTCCCATTGGGGTTTTCTCCTTTTCTCTACTTGTGAGAGATTTTTATGAATTGTAAATGGGTACCTAAAATGGTTTTCTAGTTGAGACCCATATTGTATTTTTGGATTTTCATTCTCCCTAAGTTTTCACTTAAGGGAGGTGTTAGTGTATTTAATTTTTATCTTAGGGTAAATTATTTTGATTAGTTTTTTCCCATACTGGGTGGTTGTTTATCCAATACCTATTTTTCTTGCCTTTAAAAGGCACATTGTACAATATGTATATCATCAAATCTCAGTAAATTTTCCATATTTCCTAGTGAAAGAGCTCCAAGATTCTCTCATAGTTGTGAAGGTATCATTTGTAGTTGGTGCTCCTAGGTTTGGTAGTCATCCCCAACAATTTCTAATCCTTCAAACCAAAAAATTGGGAAGAGTGTGATCTATACCCTAGCTCCCTTTTCCCAACCAAACACTTTTGGGTTTAAAATGGATTTAATTCACCATGGAGTAGTCTTGGGCTATGTTGTGAACCCATCATGTAGTTTTGATACTCCCAAGAGCCATTTCCTAATGTGTTTTGTAATTTTGAGCCCTCTTCTAGCCTCTTGTAAGGTCTTGTAAAAGGTGTTGTAACTCTTTGTCCTTGTGATTTATTTCTTAGTTTAGGAGTTATGAGTGTTAGGGAGGTACTAAAACTCCTCCCTATCTTCTCCTTTTCTTGTTAGTGGTGTCAAGTGATTGGGGAGACAAAATCCTTATTTGACCATGAGTTATATTTTGGTAGTTTAGGGTACAAATTATGTTCTAGACCATTCTAGGTGGTTCCTCAATGCCTATGGGGTCCTAAAGGTCAATCCCTACTCTTGGATTACTTGATGTCTAGGAAATTAGTGCTCCAAAAACATCACAATGATAGTGTGGACACAGGAAATGGATGCACCACATAAAATGGGAAGGAAGTGGGATCTGATTTCAAAATGCTCACATTCAAGAATACCTTAGAGATCTCAACCTAATGAAGGGTACGAGAGATATGATTGTAATATATCCTTGGATATGAATGGAGACAAGAAATGGGTTCACCACCAAGTGTAAACTTGGAAAATGCAAGATGTTTGAAAACATAGTGTGATATACAAACTAATACTAAATGACCTAAGAATGCAAGTAAAATGTAACAAAAATTTATGAAATTGGAAATTTTCACCTAGAAACTCACTAGAGATGGAATGGAGCTCTGGGATCCTAAAAAAATCACTATTGATGTCAACTGGGACTCATACACCAAGCTGGGCAACTTAGTCTAGTTTTAGCAAGACTATACCATAATAGGTTTCAGACAAATGGGTACTCAAATCTACAAAACTCATGTTTAGGCCCTGGTAGTGAGACACATTTTCCAATAGTGGAAAATTAGTCAACTTCTAGATTTCTATAAGTTCAAAATGTGAAACTATAGCCCTCAGTCTTTTTTTTTGCTCGTGATACAAATTCAAGTTCAAAACTATAGATTTCATCTTGTAGATCTTCTCAAGGCTTCTCTTAAGACTTTGACAACCTTCACTTGTTTTCATCACTTTTCCTATCTTAACTTCTTGGTAAATCTACAACCTAGCCTTGCAAATCACAGACAAGAAGAGGAAAAAATGTTGTGGGGTTAGCGAATATGGGGTTGCCTTGGTCAAACCCCTTGTTGATAATTAAACCCTTGAAATGAAATAGAATGGAGAATGATGAATGAAAAAATAATCATGTTGCAACTCACAAAAACCTAGCAATAAGGTGCTAAAAACATGTAAGTATTGGCTCCAATGGATGTGGACTTGGAATCTAGCTTGATGTTGATAAATCTTGAATGCAATGCTTGCTTGAATCATAAAATCCTACATCACAAATGTTAGCTCTAAAATAACATGATGCAAATAATCTTTGACATGATGGATGACACTTGAAAATGCTCTTGATTGCTTGATAATGTGCCTTTGAAATTCCTTGAATGCTCTTGTGGATGCTCAAATGATCTTGTAAACTATATGCATGAATACTTGAATACTAGGCATGAAAATGATGGGAGGAAGCTTGTATTTATACTCAATTTGTAATAATTCCCAAAATTACATCACATGCCGAGCTTAGATCTTGGAGAATAAAAACCTATGAGAATTTTGAATTAATTTTGAATTTTGAGCTAAAGGGGACTCATTCACCACCCTAGGTGAATGGGTCCCACCTAAGGGGACTAATTTTCCCATAATGGAAAATGAGTCCCACCTTAGGAGTTTAAGGTGGGTTTTAGGATTTTGATACTTTAAGTGATGTTTATTAGGATTCTTCTCAAAAGTACACATAAGTAAGGCCTGTGGATGCAAAATGGGTCCAATTAAAGCATAAGAAATCCCAATTATTAAATGCAAACCTAGAAAAGTGTGAAAGTGTGTTACAAAACTTTACAACACTTTGAAATAAGGCTTTATAAATGATGAAAATAGGTTATTTAGGTGAAATATATTAACAAACCCTAGAAAAGTGTGAAAGTGTTTTACAACACTTTACAACACTTAAGCACCACTTGAATCCTTTTATTTTACAAGGGACAAGACCTAATGTGAATGTGTTATCCACATTACAATATTAAATAATGGAAAATTTAAGCCAAAATCATAAGGAGGGCCCAAACGAGACCAAAAAAGTAGAAGGGTTACTTTTTCAGTGTCCACAGATATAAAGGACTATAGTTCCTAGGATGGAATTTGATGCCCAAAATAGGATACTAGCACCTAACAAGGACACCAATGTTGGGAATTGTATTTCAAACTAGGTGCTAGTGTCCCATTTGGGCATTATAGTCCCTATGAGTGTTATTATCCCCACATTCATTGAACAATAATACTTTCGAGCCTAGAATAGGGAACTTTGTGAATAGAGTTGCTCCCCATGACATCAAGAGTTTAGATAATTTTAGAGCATGTTAATATGTGTCACAATTGATAATTTATGGTATATTTTTCATTATTGTATTTTCCTTCTCCTCAAGTTGCTTTGTTGACAAACCTAGGCCTAAGTAGATTGTTTACCTAGTCTTGTAAACTCTTGGGAAGGTTGACAGTCTTCAATGGTGATCTTGTTTGTATTTTCAATATTCCTCATAGGTTAGAGGATATTGCATACTATCATTCTTCTGCTTATGTAACTTAACAATGCGATTGGAAGTCATGTGTTTCCCTAGTTTACTAAGTTACATTAATGTTTCATATAAGTTGTACCCTATGATTTAGAAAATTAAATTGTCCCATGTTTTTCTTAGTTAATATTTTGTGGGTTTCATGGTAAGGCATTACATCTACTATTAGATTCCATGTTCATATGTTGGGATCTCTATCTTATGTGCTTACCTATGATTAATGTGTTTGAGTTGTAATTGATCGGTGTGCAATTGTAAATGTGGATTATGCAGTATGATTTTCAACCTTATGGTATTATACCTTATAATGGATTTTTAGATGAACTTATGTATATTCTACCCCATGCAACTCTTGTCAATGGAGGATTCCTCCTAGGTGTTTTATTACTCATCCTGGAGTGGTAGAGATGAAGAAGGAAAGAATTCACTTGTAGAGACACCTGCTAATCTCCTTTGTGACACTCTGGTTATTGATCTCCTTTAAGATATAATAGTGTGATAAAGCCCTTGTAAAGAGATGACCCTTCCAATGCATTCCAATGTATTGTAGAATGAGCAACCTTAAGGTGGAGAGATAGAGCACTCTTCATTCCAAAGGAAAGAGGGAGGTTGAGTAGAAACCACACCATGTAGGGTATATGAAGGTAGTGGATATGGATGGTGTGCTACTAGGGAACATGAGAGACCTTATTCAAGCCCATCTAGCTAAATTTTATGGTTTAGTTGGGGGTTGTGAGGTAGATAGTTAGTTGTTGGTCTTAGATTGTTGTTTTTTGATGCACCCCTATGGTAGTAATACCAAGGCTCAATGTTCCACCATACACTTGATAGGATTTTCTTTTACCCAATAGTTCTAGGAGGAGAAAATCATATTTGTGATATTGTCACTATCTCTTACAAGGCTTTCATAGAGAGATATTGGTCATGTTACCTCTTAGATTATTATAGGTAGAGACATGCTGATGTGTTTCATTATCTTTCTCATTATGGATTTATAGTCTATCAATATCAAAACAATTTGTTTAAGCCTAAGAATTGTGCAAGCATAGTTGAGCATGAATGAATGTTAGTATGGTGCTTTGTGCATATTTTTAATTCTTTAAATTAGTGGTAGTGTTTAGATAATTGAGCCTTATTATTTAGAGGTTTTTATGGAGAAGGTGAGACAAATAGAGGAGAGCCTTACTAGAGGGATCAAAGGTCATATTGGATTTCACATTGGAGGTTTAGATCCATAAAAATCAGGTGTGTGAGGCTCTAAATCACAACCTAGTGAATTTGATAGGGCATCATCAACACCATCTATGTTAGTTTAGCATCAATAGTAGGATCAGTGTAAAAGACCTTCATGGGCCCCTCAATGTGGGAAAGGTTCAAGTAGCCATTACCCAAGGAACCATGGTGGAGGGTGGTATAGAGACCTACAGTTTTCATATGTGGCTTAGGGTAGCCAACCTAATTCTAGAACATGGACCTATCACTATTCTTGGGCACCAACAATAGCATGAGGATAGGGTAGACAACCATGGTACTCATGGCAAGAAGTTTCATTATGTTGATTATTATACTCAAAGATTAGTGGAAAGGAATAGTCAGAGATGGGAAGATTCAAAGCCTATACTAGGGGATATTGGGAGATCCTACAACCTGCTTACGGTAGTGGGTAATCTTCAAGATGAGAATTAGTGCACTACATGGTCAAGCCATCATGTGTGTTAGATGGATTTTAGGTTTCTATTTTATTTTATTATAGTTCATTAGATTCCCTTTTTCCCCATTTCTCATGGAGGGATTTTTGCTTGGGGTAGCAAGATGTAGTGTTAATTAGTAGGTTCAGTTAGCCATTAGTGCTAAGGGTAAGTGCAAGAAGTTGAGTCCACGAAACGTGGAAGTTTTTTCCTTAGCCAAAAAAAAAAATTGGCATTGCAAAAGCGGGATCCGCTTTCTAAGAAGCGAGATCTGTTTTTAAAAAATGGGATCCGTTTACCTTGGGATCACAAACCCAAATTTAAAATGGATCAGCTTTTTAAAATGGGATCCCATTTTAAAAATTTTGTTTTAGGAAAATTTTTCAAAAGCGGATCCTGTTTTAAAATTTTTCCAAAACGAATTTCCAAAAATGGAAAGTTTCAAATGGGATCTGCGTTGAAAATTTTCCATTTTAGAAATTTTGTTTTGGAAAAAATTTCAAAATGAGGATCCCATTTTAAAATTCCAAAATGGAAATTTCTCATTTTTGGCGATTTTAGGCGAGATCCCGTTTTGTAGAACCAAAACGGGATCAGGTTTCCAAAAAATTTAAATTGGGTTTTCTTTGTGGGCGGGTTTTTCCTTGTATTTTGGTTTGGGAAAAGCAATGGGAATATGAACCTAGGCCTTCAACTTGGTTTGACCTGCAAGTTGAAGGTCCTAACAATGTCGAGAGAAAAATACGAGCTTGGACATATGGTTTTTTTTGTAGAATTTTTTGATGAAATTAAAACCCATTTTAGATGAGACAATGTAGATTCCAAATATGTAAATTTTTTTACAATTGCATTATTTTTTCTATTTTTCAATTAATTTCTGATGAAACTGGTCCATAAACTTTAAATATCAGGGTTTTTAATATTTTAATAACTTTTGATGAACATAACATTTTGACAAATGGATTGCATGAGAACAAATTTAGAAAATTGCTTTTCAATTTAAAAAAAAAATCAAAAAATGATAAGTTAAGGTCATCTTATGTGTGTCGTACATGATGATTTTTCAAAGCTTGACAAATATGCCTAATAAAAAATTAATAAAAAAAATATTCAATAAAAAATTACAAAAAAATATCAAAAAACAAGCTTCAGTGAGTCACAAATCTTTTCCAAAAGGATTTAGAAAAATATGATAATTTAGGTCAAAATATGGATGTCGTACACGTGCATGGTATGGTAAAAAAAAAGTGACTTTTAAACAGTGGTTTTTAGAAACGCCTATTGAAACTCAATTTGTACAATTTGGGTATTGAAATAAATTACATATTTGGAAACTAGGCTCTGAGTACTACATTTTATGATTAGTGACTTTTTCGAAGATTTCATCTTTAAGTGCTTCAAATTTTAAGGTCAAATGTGTCAAATGCTAAAAATCAAGGGAAACACTTCCACTTTTTGACCAAAAAGTGGACTCAACTTCTTGCCAGCACCCCTAAGGTAGTTGTGGATTCCTTTGTGTGTGGTTGTGTGTTGTATTTTGACACTTCACCACCATAGTGGACCTACATGTCCTACCCTTAGGGTCCTACATGATCATCTTGGTTATGGATTAGTTAGAGTCTCATCAGTAATGAATTTATCATCATTGTAAGTTGGTTAACTGTGTGGATGATCTTGGAGAGTGAGTAGATATTTTTTGGAGTTTAGAGGCCCATATTTATTTGTATGATTTTTACTAAGAAATTAAAACAAAGCTTGTGACAGGGTTATCAATTTTTTACTGTCTCAATGAGTGATCTAGTCAAGGTGAGTGTCAGACGGTGACTCTTCATAATTACTCTCTCCCTAGAAATTTTGTATATGTGTTTTCAAGTAATATTCTTGGTATGCCACCTAATAAGGATATAGACTTTCAGATAGACCCTATACCTAGAGTAGATCCCCTATCTTAGGCACCTTACCACATGACAACTTAGGATCTCAATGAGATATATTTGTAGTTGGAGGATTTGTTAGAGAAAGAAAACACTAATCCTAGTGTTTTCCCTTGGGGAGCACCAGTCATCTTCATGGGTGTTGAGAACTTTTAGAACCAAAGGATATGTTAGAGTTTTGATTTTTGAAAATTTAAAATTTAAAGAAATTTCAAGCTATTTTAATGGAATTTTGAGGAAATTTTTAGGTTTTTCTCAATTGATAAAATGAATTATGATGTTTTGGAATGCATCATCAAAGGTGTACTTCATGAAATATTGAAATAAATATTTTGAAAAGATGTTGTGAAAATTGGTTGAAAAATTAAATTATGCATTGTTTCCTATGCTACAATTATTAGAGGGTGTGATGAAATTAGGATGTAGGTATTGGATATGGTTAAGGGAGTGGATACCAATGTGTCCCCATCCCAAAGTGGCTTGTAGGATTGATCAGGTTTGGAGATTCATTTAATAAAGTCAAAACTAATGAAACATGGGTAATTAATTAACCAAGGTAATGGATGCCCCTCTCATACCTTGAGTGCTCATGATAAAGTCTAAGGTTGTTTGGGAATACATGCCAACTTGATGGGATTCGGTCTTGTAAGATCAAGTATCATCATTCATACTTGAGTAGTATAGCATAATGATGTCACCCTCTAATTAGCTATCTAACATTTAATCCTAAAGTAATTTGAGTAGCACCTGAAAGAAGCTATAATTCCTTTCAATGTTGTTGTTCAATTTATTGCATTCTTAGATGTAAAGTATTATCCGTGTCTTATGTAAGTGTATCCCCTTAATACAAAACAAATACATTTGAATAAAAAAATGGAAATCTGTTATCTTTAATAGAGATACCAACCTTAAATGCACCGTCTCGTGCAGCAAATGCAAAGATGTCTGCACATGAAACCACTTGCGGGCACTTGTCCTCGATATCCCGTTTTGCTTCATCTATCACTTCGAAGTCTCGATGACTTGGAGAATTTGCAGGTGAATCTTTCTCCGCTTCGTTGTCAGGCGTGCTGTCGATTAGAATAAAACCATCGCAACCATATAAAAATCTTGGTACTATACCAGTTAAAACATGCTATACTCTTCTAATCTTAATGTCGCACACACGAGATGACCTCTAGGAGCGATATGCTTACCCTAAAAAAGCAGTCGTGGAAATGCATCCTGATTAGAGGAGCTGCTAATGTAGGGTGTGCTTTTAGAGCCTTCGATACGGTTCTCCTTACAATTGATTCAGCTTGAGGATATTTATGGCGGTAGTAACCCACCTTCAGCCATTGCCATGCGCATCAACTGAACAGAAGCATGCTATCGAAAGGAGCCCTACAATCAACAAGGAGGTGGAAGTCTTCATTTTTGAGCTGTGAGCACTGCCTCTGATCTCAGCAATATATTATGAACAAAGAAAGCTAGACTTGATTTTCTGTTACAAGAATCTTAACAGAAATAATTTTGAAGAACGAAGGCTCGAATGCTCGAGCTATGGTTCAATTAAATTCTGTAATGCTTCTATTTATATTGTTCATACGAACGACATAGTCCACAAGGTACGAATTGTATACGGCGCAGTTGACAGAGTTTATTAATTAAAATATTTGTTTCAGGCTTCGACTTTTGATTAGCTGTATTGTATGCATATTGACTAAGTACCAACTAACGGAACGCGCAAACTTGTTTATCGCATTCCCGTGCAAACATCTCTCGATATAAGTAGATTGTTGACCACGAGAGCTGATATTTTAAAGCTTCCTGAACGCATTTGATTGGATGAATTAAAATGATTGTAAAATGACCATAAAAGCATATAGACTACTTCAAACGGGAATAATTGAAATGCATCAAAGTGCGAAGAAACTCACCTATCAGATTGTCACATTTTTAGCCGATAGGCTATTATAGGTGAGAATTCAACCGGAAAAGTCTCACTGTCTGATGCCGGCTGAGACTATTCTGGTTGGATTCTCACCTGAGACATGCCATCCGCATTTTTTCCTTGAGAAGGTTTTTCCGGTGGGAAGAGTATTCTGGTGACCTGACGCCGTTTGTTGTCCTCTCCAGCTTTCATTTCCTTGACGCCGTATGCTGTCCCTCTGCACCTAGTATGGGCGTCCTGACAGAAGTATGGGTGAAAAATAAAAGGATCACTCATATCGGTGAACAACGTACCATCTACTCCCTGCACACTGTATTAATTTTACCTTGACTTTCGGGGTTTTGCGTGCGAGTTGAAGTAGTTGTGTCTACGTGTATTCCCTATTTGCCTATTTCTATTGCTTTTTCAAGTGGCCTTCTTCAGAATTAAATGGCAATGGCGGTTATGACAGGAGGAGAGCAAGGAAACATCAGAAGGGAGAAGGTAATTTCTATTTTTATGCTTCATGGCCTTTGTTGCTTTTACCAAAGGCATTGGGTTATTTCTTCAGAAGGGAGAAGGTAATTTCTATTGTAATGCAAACCCTTTCATATTAAGGCAATGGCTATTAACCCTCCATTCTTTTTATCGCTGGTGTTGGAGAAATTTTGCAGTTGAAGTAAATGTCACTTTCCAATGTATTTTTTTGTAGGTCCACAATTTCTCTCATCCTTGCACAGGCAGGAAGGATGCTAGAAAAGCTTATGGGGTCGAGCTTTACACCTGCAGATAGGGATTTATCTGCAATCCGGTGATGGAGTGTGCGGGCCACCTTTTCCTTTATGGGATGAAGAAATAGAGAGCTTGGGAGCTGCAGTGGAGGATGCAATAGAAGTGATGTTTGGTGCTGTGGATGAAACAATTAATGAGACTCATTTCTGGAGATAGAGTGCCTATTTCCTTACTCCATAGATCGTATTCAGGAGTGAAACAATCTGCAAGAGGATAGCAATATGAGTCCTGTGAGTATCAGGGTTTTTTGAGGGTTTGAAAAATTCAACCTATCGAATTTGTCATGGTATTCGCTTTCAACATTTATTGATTGTGGGTTATCTGATATTACTGAAAAAATTGGTGTTTCTTGTGGGGTTTTGGAATAGTTGTAGGATTTAACGTTTCGTTATTGTTTCTATTTTTGGTTTTGCTGATTACAGATGCCTGCTTTGTTTGGTGGGTACTTTTGAATGCTCAGTTTACATTTGTGGGTTACTTGGTTTGTTTAAAAAGCAATTGCTTTGGTTTCCTCTATTTCATCTGAGAAAAGAAGACTGTTTGAGGAATAATGGATCCAGGTTCAACTTGGAAGCATCTTTGATCAATTTTGGTATGTGGGGTTTAACTAGAAAGCCTGTTTTGTTATTTTAGACATGCAGGTTTTAACTGTAAAGCCTGTTTGGCATGTTATAGGCTTTACCTAGGAAACCTGCTTATTCAATTTTCCTGAGAGAGAGCCTCACCTTTTGTCTTACAATGGAGAACGTGATTTGACATTTACTGAAATTTGTACAGATGTTGGGTATTTCTTTTTTTGCAACTTTAGTTTGTGTCTCAATTATTTTTCTTTAAAGATGAAGAGCTTTTATTTCTATGTCATTTACATGGAGGAATAATTCCTTTATGTGTAGGCTTTCAAACAATCTGAATTTATTGGTTTTCAACCCATTAAAATATATTTCAAACAATCTGAACTTTTGCAGGTCCAACCCTGTTCTTATAAAATTCACAGTTATTATTCCTCTCAGTTATACTCTTCTCAATCTTTGTCATGTTTGCTGAAAATCTCGCGAACGCTTCTCCAATACGTGGATCATCTACTCTGTCCATGGTGGACCCCTGCAACTGTCCCACGTATACCTCATGTTTTGCATGCTTTGACAAAATTTCCAAGACAGCCATGACAATGGCTGTCTGCGTTGGAGTAGACACAGTCTTGAGAAAATATGCATCTGGGTTCTTAAGAAGTTCATCATATTCAGGTGTTCCTTTCTCTGGAATGAAGCGCCTGCTCATGGTGGGCAAATTGGGCATGTATCCTCCATAGGAGTACTGCCCAAAGTTGACAGCAGCATGGTGAGCAGATGTAGTCCAAATGATAGTTGTCACTATTTGGACTGCTGCATCCAAAGAATCCATCTTGTACCAACTACTCGGATCATCCTTGAGGTCTCCATGCCCCACATTTACTATTTCATCCCACCAATCCTGCAATTCTTTGTCCCTTTTAATTGAGAGATCATCCTTGTAACACAGAGACAAGTAGTCTGTAACCCATTGCTTTAAGGCAAACCATATTTCAATGCCGTCTACAGCATATGGGTAGTCCTCGATGACAAGCTTCAAACCATTTGGTGCGTTTGAATCCTGGACAGCCATTCCCCTGCACGGTACATGTTAAATGAAAGAGTCAATTTAATCAGGCCTTTAAATTATTATAAGCAAAGCTAAAATTTGCAGTGAGCAATGAAATATGTGTATCACTTACCTTTTAAGTAAGTCAGCTTCCAGTCCTTGCTCATTGAACTTCCACTGTTTGTAGGCTTTAGATGATATTTCCATACAATATTTTCCTGGTGTAAAGCCTTGTTCAATAATACCACCTGCATTGATCAAACTCTGACGGGCAGCTTGATTGATGTCCATTGTATCGAGGTAATGGGGGACTAATAATTTGTATACTGGGTGCATTTTGCTTAGTTGTCTGTGGGTAGCTATAATGAAAGGTTCTGTGACACAATGAGTTGTCAGCCTGCAGTCAATTAAAAAACAAAAGTTTGCCCAAGTTAGCAGCTCGCTAGCCAATGGTATGCTGTCTTCCATCAGTACAAGTGATATTAATCCTGAGTGATTTTACTCCGCCATAAAGATGTTTAATGAAAGCATGTCAGCGAGAACTGAAATATAACGTACCAGTGACTGATGAGCTGATGGTAGCCTGCATCATTGACTCTGGCATGAGCTCTGGCCAGCTGCCACACTGCTCCTTCCTCTGTTCCGTTGTTGCCTGGTGTAAAAACCTTTCTTACAGCTGCTTCCTCATCAGTTGGTGGCAAGCACAGCTCTATGGCTACAGGCTTTAATGTTCCGTCCTTGCCGAGGAAAAAGAGTGTGCGACTTGCGTATGCTTTAACATCTTTGGAAAGCTTGTTGATGCGCTCGATGTAGGGCATATAAGCATCATAGTAGTCCACAATAAACAACCTTTTTAATGCTGTTGCCTGTAATTTTAAGATTAAATTTAATTATATTTTGATAACAAAGTACACAGATAAAACAAGATCAACTTTTCTATGAGATAAATTACTTGATCCACGGAAAGGCCTTCAAGGTTCTTTTCTATGTGTTGGGCTGTGACGGTGCTCTTCTGTGGTCCGTACATCTTTTCATCTAAGCTACTCGAGGGAGGAAACTCCTGTCATAAAACAGCGAATGGTGCTATTTCAGATAAGAAAGAACGGTAAAAGGAAACAGGTTTGGACATTGAGAATTTGGGTTACCTGTAGGCACTGAATGACAATTGGATTCAAGCCTGCAAGTGTTTGGCGCAAGTATTGGGGTTAGGATTAGGGTTATGGTTATGGTTACAATTACGATTAGGGTTACAGTTACAGTTATAATTATGATTATGGTTATGATTATGGTTAGGGTTATCATCACGTATAGGTTTATCATTACAAATAGGATTATCATCACAAATAGAATTAGGGTTATGTTTATCATCACAAATAGGTTTATTATCATGAATAGGATTAGGGTTAGGGTTAGGGTTAGGATTAGGGTTAGGATTAGGGTTAGGATTAGGTTAGCGTTAGGTTCCACGTGTTCATGTTCAGCTCTACTCACACGCCAATCACTTGTTGACATCTACTACCAACAATTAGTCTTACAAAAACCAAATTGCACTTTTCCCACATGATCTTCCCCTCTCCTCCCTCTCGATGCATTGCCATAGTATATCCTTCTATCGGCGTAACCATTGCACCTTGTTGGGGTGCAAGTGCTAGTTATCAGCGATTAAATATAATTCAATGCAGTTGGTCGGCTTGCGATAATGATATATAATTAAGTTTAAGCTATAGTCGATAGTATCTATAAATCAGACCAACCGAGAAAATGTCAAAGTTTCGCCAGCTGTGGATATACTTATATGGAAAGTGGGTATTACTAAGTAATAAACATGTAAACGCTCATTGAGCATAAGCAAATACAAAGCTGGTTGAACTCGCTGAAATATTGATGACGTTTGAAATTTAAGCTGGGTTTAAGTGAGAAATTCTATTTATTTGTTAGTAATGCCATTAATTTTATTACTTTATAAATTTCAACAATATTTTCGAGAAGTTTTTTTTTGAATAATTATAAGCATTTAGTAGGAGGTTAAATATTTTGTGATTTGTGTCTTGAAATTTAGTCAAAATAAAAATTGATTAAAAAGGTGTAACAATTTATAAACATGTATAATTGACTTGGTACAGTTATTTGACAAGCAAAGAGGAGGTTATATTTTAGACATCATCTGAATAATCTTTACAGTTGATTGACAAGACATGTCATCTATTTTGTGAGATCCATTTATCACATCCTTAAGGAATGATTTAAACATTTTTTATATATTTGTAACAGACTAAATAATAAAACTTATTCATTTTTACCTCTAAATATTGTATTTAAAAACATCCCTCTATATTTATTCCTAATGAAAACACCTTTATCAATACCCTTGTAATTTTCACCTCCATTTCTTATTGAATTTAATTAGATTATCCCTAATGCAATAACTGTTATACAAGCAATATGATTTTCTAGAAAATTTGATATTTGAAAAAAATGGAACATGTTCCTATCTTCAATTTTTTTAGAGTTTGAACTCAACCAGTTGCTTTACACCTTCATTATCCAAGGTCATATCCATAACATGAAAACAAACTTAGTTTGAGTCTAAATAAAAAAATAACCCTATAACTGACAAAATTTAATATAATTAAATCCCCCATTATAATCTTCTCTAACTACCCACTTTTATTGACATAAGCAAAATAATAATTTAACATGCATGCAAAGGTATCCTATGAAAGGAGAATACCTAAACCAAGAACATTTAAGTTTCTTTGAAAGGAACATTAAGGAATAATTGTGACATCAAAAATATTTATTTCATGATTTCTTGGTATATTTTAATGACATGATTGGATTAGTTCCACATTTTTTGCCAAGGAGAAGTTCTTTGGATAGTAATTTTGAAACAATGTTGCCAATACTACTTATTTTTCATGTTCATAGATATAGGTAAAATCTATGCGGAAAAATATCATTCTCTTCTTGCATGAATAACATGAATGGATAAAAAACATTAGTTGAGAAATCATAATATGATAGTCTTATACACAAGTTACAAGAATGAATGATCAATATCAATGTGACTAGAAGCATGCATAATTAAGAAAAAAAAAGTCTATTTAATATATATACAATCAATTACATATTTAAAAAATATAATAATTTATTCAAATTTTACAAATATTTTAAATAATCTTTATTTAGAAAAAAATCACTATATATTTACATTAAATTATATTATTAATTTTCTAAATATCAAAATATGACATTATTAAAATTTTACTGTATTAAAATACTTTTTATCAAAATATATGTTTAAATTATTTATTCTTTTCTTATATATATATATATATAACAAATAGAAAAATGTAACATGAATTTACAACAAAAGTATAACTTAAAAATAATTGGTAAATAAAAATCCGTACAACATTTTTGAGTGGGTGTTTGTAATTGAAATATACAAAGAAATGGTGAAAATATGAAAATATCTTATTAGTCATATTTTGTAATGTTGCATATAGCCTAAAATAAGTGTTGAATAATAATTAAATCTTATTATTGCAACATGTTAAAAATATATGTAATGATAATCAATTAAACATACTAACAAATATTGATAATTGCAATCTTTTTTAAACAAGCATACTATCTTCTTTATTCAGCAAAAATATCATGTAATAATTTTCATAGATTGTTCTTATCTCTAAATATAAATAAAGATCGAATATTATCTTATATACATGAGCACCTATGTATATTATGTACATATATTTATATTGATCATGCATAAAATAGATCATTCTTTTAATCTTTTGATATGTATATATATCATTTTATATTTAAAATAAAAATAGTTTATAATTTTCCTATTTAAAAATATTTTAATCTTTTTTCTTAAATCAATTTCTTATAATACATATTATCATGAGATCAACTTCAAATTCCGAAAACAAGAATAGAAAAGACAATGTTTACGTGTTGTATAACGATGCTTGAAAACAAACAATCTTAAATCAGAAAGAATGAGATTCCATTTAAGATTATTTGAAGATGAAAAAATGAAGTAATTTTGGAAAGGCAAAGCTACTGTTTTCCGTCTAAAATAAACTTTAGATTGAATAAAAATAGTTAATTACAATACAAGTTGTAAAGGTAATTGAAGAGGCAGCTTGAACACTGGAGGCTTTTTTTTAACTTTAAAGAGAGTAAAAGAATAAAAAAAGTATTTAGATGAAATTAAAACAAAATCACTGCGCATGAATATGTCGTCACAAGACGATGCGGCAGTTCACAAGACGATACGGCAGTTCTTTCGTATTTCACCGGCCGATCCTGTCAACACGTCAATACTCCCCATCCTCACCATGGCTTCACCAAAATTGTTACGCCAATTCGATGGATACATCACGTTATTCTTTACCATATTGCGAGTGGAAGGAGTTGAGAGTAAGGTTTGATCCGATGTTAATAATCCTCGGTTTCTATAAAGCTGTGTATAATATCTGTTGTCAAGCCGAGTTGGAGTAATTTCCTCCAAAGCCACAGTTGGGTCGGGAGTATCACCGGGTGGGCACGTACGCTTTAGTCGCTGCGCTAGTTGGACGTCCAGTGTGGGGTCTGCAGCACCTGTGTTGTTGAAGTTGTAAAGCCGGTCACGAAATGACGAGCAATGCGATACACCAATGGAATGTGCACCTGGAGCCAATTGAAATTATGAATATCTTCGTTACTAGGAGACTATGAAATGACAAAAAAATGGCTTTAATCTCGGCCACAAAGAAATCTTAATCATAATTTTAATGAGACCTACCTGAAAGAGTTACCATATCTTCCTGTGATAGACCCTTTTTGGCAAATATATCCGTTAGGTTTTGGACGTTGAAAGACGAGGGAGGTAAGTTACCGAGAATATCTTCTTTTCTAGAGATCCTTCCGTCTTTTCGTCCTGCTGGGACTTGCCAATTCATTTTACCTGCCTACAAAAACATGTAGTCCACAATCAGGAGGGCTGAATAAAGCATCCACACAAGTTGATTTGATTGGGAAGTGATTATGTTTATAACTAGTGAGTAAAAGTCTGATTTCTTTGAAAGATAAAAAGAGATACCAACCTGGGATGCACTATCTCGTGCAGCAAATGCAAGGATATCTGCACATGAAACCACTTGAGGGCACGTGGCCTCAACATCCCGTTTTGCTTCATCTATCACTTCGAAGCCTCGAAGACTCGGAGAATTTGCAGGTGAATCCTTCTCCGCTTCGTTGTCAGGCGTGGTGTCGATTAGAATTGAACCATCGCAACCCTATAAACATAATCTTATTATACAAGTTAAAACATGCAATACGTTTCTAATCTTAATGGCAGACAACTGAGATGACCTCTAAGAGCGATATGCTTACCCTAACAAAGCAGTCGTGGAAATGCATCCTGATTAGAGGAGCTGCTAATGTAGGGTCTGTTTTTAGAGCCTTGGAGACAGTTCTCCTTACAATGGATTCAGCTTGAGGACATTTATGGCGGTAGTAACCCACCTTCAGCCCACTGCCATGCGCATACACCGAATAGAAGCATCCTATAAAAAGGAACCCTACAATCAACAAGGATGTCGAAGTCTTCATTTTCTAGCTGTGTGCACTGCCTGTGGCCTTGGCAATATATTATGAACAGAGAAAGCTAGACTTGATTTTCGCTTATAAGAAACTTAGCAGAACTACTTTTGAGGAACGAAGGCTCGAATGCTCGGGTTATGCTTAAGATTGATTTAATCAACTCTGTAATGCCTCTATTTATCCGGATCATATGAACGACAAAGTCCATATAGAACGAGTTGTATACGCGGCAGTTGACATAGTTTATTTGTTAAAATAATTGTTGCAGGCTTCGACTTTTGATTCGCTGAATTGTACGCATACTGACCAATTTAAAACTATCCCAACGCGCAAATTCGTTTGAAGCAATCGTTTGCAAACATCTCTCTATAGCAGTAGATTGTTGACCATGAGAACCCATAATTTGAAGCTTTCTGAACGCATTCGACCGGATGAATTAAAATGATTGGCAAGCATAGCAGCTAAAAGGATGTAAAATGACTATAAAAGCATAGACACTACTTCAAGTGGGAATAATTGAATTGCATTACAGTGGAAAGAATTTATCCTCATTGGATTGTCACATTTCTTGTAGGTGGTTAAATATAACGCAATTCTGGCTGGCTTACGATAGTGAAACATAATTTTGTTTAAGCTATAATCGATAGTATCTGTGAATCAGACTATGCCAGAAAAGGTCAAAGTTCCGCCAGCCATAGTAGTGCAAAACTTATAAATAAAAAGAACTTCTAAAGCAACCATGGAAACTGGGTATGACTAACTAATACAGAAGTAAAGGCTTATTGAGCATAAGCCAATACAAAGCAGGTTTAACTTGCTGAAATATTCACGACGTTTGAATCCTAAGTAATTTTAAGCTTGAAATTCTATTTATTTCTTTTGATAATTGATGTTGAGAAACGCCATTAATTTTATGAATTATAATAAAAATTTAAGCAATATTAATCATAAGCATTTATTAGGAGAACGTTAAATATTTTGTGACTTGTATTTTAAAATTCAGTCGAACTAGAAATTTTCAAAATTTAAAACAATTTATACACATGTATAATTGACTTGGTAAACATGTTTGACATGCAAAGAGGAGGGTTATACATTTGAATTCAATTAAATAATTTTATTAACAAAACATGTCAATTATTTATGTGAGACTCATCTATTCCATCCGTAGAGATTCATTCAAAATGAATTTGTTCATTTGTAGAATATTAAATAATAAAAATTAGTGATTTTTATCTCTAAATATTATGTTGGAAAGCATATCTCTATATGTCCTTCCAATGAAAATAGTATTTTTGATAACCTTTTAATTTTCATCTCCATTTTTTATTCACTTTGATTAGATTTTCCATAATGCAATAACAATTAAATAAGCAATACACACTTCTAGAAAATTTGTTAAATTGAACAAAATGTAAAATGTTTCTAACTTCAAAATTTTGTAGAGTTTGGACTCAACTGATTGATTTACACCTTCATTATCTAAGGTCAGATCCATGGTATGGAAATGAACTTAGCTTAAATCTATAGTACAAAAATGACCCCACAATTGATAAATTTTAATACAACTAGAGCCCAAGATAATCTTCTCTTCTTAGCTACTTTTAATGACATAAGTGCAAAATATTTGAACATGCATATGAGGGTGTTCCATAAAAGGAGAATACCTAAACAAAGAACATCAAAATATATTTACCACATGATTTCCTCGTACATGGTTGCATGATTAAATTAGTTCCACATATTTGACTAAGAAGAAGTTCAAGATAGCAATCTTAGAAAGTTGTTTTCACTACTATTATTTTTGAGACACATACTTAGATACTTTAGAAAAATAAATTCTAGGTGACCAGAAGCATACAAATAATTTCAATAGATAGAGGTCAAATATATTTGGGAAAGTACCATTCTCCTTGTGTATGGAAAACATGACAACATAAAATGAATTTTTAGTTAGTTATCATAATATGATAGAGTTTTATGCCCAAGTTATAAGAAAGAATTACCAATATCAATGTATAAGTAAATATTCTACATTAAATCTTAAAGATAAATAACCTTCTTTCTATTAAATTTACTTCTTATTTGTAAATATATTTATATAATGTAATCTATCGGAATTACTTTATTCTACAGTATTGATATTGTTTAGCCTAGATTATTTGAAAAGTTCTTTTTTTTATTTTCTTATGAGCCTTTTACAAGATACACCCCCTAGGACTTTACTTGATATATTATCCTTGCCATTTTTTAATATGAAATATGATATTTGTAACTGCTTTTATCTTTTATTTTAGATCTAATTGGGATTTTGGTCAAACATCATTTATGCTTTGTTTATCTATATTAATCAGAGATTGTGTTTCTCTTATTTTGTCTCTTTGATCAATACCCGCAAATATTTCATAATGATATTTTTTCCACCCTCCAAGAGAAAAATATTTCATATCTTGCTATATTTGAATACAATTCCTTATTCTCATTATATACATCTAGTAATATTGATTCAAGTGGTGTTATACTTATTGTACATATTGTTTAGTCATCTCACAATGCTCCTCTTGAAACATTGGACTCTACTATATGTGTTTAACTTGCACTATCTTTCCTTAAGAATATTAGTGATGTGTTTTTTATAGGTTTACCTAGAGATGAGCCTAACTAGTGATAATTATATTTATCCATCCATTGTCTTACGATTTAGTAATTGAGTATTTAGTGAGGATCTTAGTCTTTTCTATCATTGAATGTTATGATTGACCATTTTTTGTTAAATTATGATTTATTTTATTATTTAAATAATTTTAAGGTGCAATTGATATAATCACTTAGTGAAAATAAATAAGTAATGAATTACATGTTAGATAATTTTTATCCTCATATTATAGCCATATATATGATGATGGTATATTAATGAGTGTATTTTTTTATAACAAATAATCAAGAAAATAATAAGTTGACTCATTCCATTAAATATTATTTTATATTATTCTATGTGCATTAATTGATCACTTTTACTCTAGGCCATAGAAAATTATTACATTAGGATGTTTATCTCACATTTTAGTTGCATTTACTTGGAAGATCACATTGATTTTTATATGTATCATGATAATCCAACACCTCTTTTTGAGTATTCTTCCTTTTGTAATGATGCTATAGTTTTTAATTCACCTAGTGCTTTAGTGATTACTTTGATGAATCTAGGATTCATGATTCATGAGCTACTAATGTTATAATTAATTATAATGACACCTATTTTTTATCCCTTGGTGACTGAACTGTAGATTTTTGGTTCCTATGGACTTCTCTAGCTCTTCTAGGGTTTTTCACCTAAAAGGAGAGAGATAGGGCCCAAAAATACTAAGGGTTCATTCAAATTATGCTATATGAGATGTTGTCTAAGCTAAATGAAGTAAAATAAATGCAATGAAGTGATTTATATGAGTCATTATGAATGCAAAACTAAGATTTAAACTATGCTAGAAAATACATTGTGATGTGAAAACAATGAAATAAAAGATGAATTAATGCAAAATAAAAAGAAATGGGATGAATCAGAGTGCACTTGGGTAAGATTTGAGGAATTTGGAATGTTGTGAATGTTGTCTAAAACTACTAAAATTTCACAGTGAGACTCATTTGCCCATAGTGGTGAAAAAGTGTTAGAAGCAGGTTTCTGATAGTTGGGATCTAAAATTTGACAAAATTCAGATTTTTCAATCTTAAGGCAGGACTCATTCACCACTGGTGGTGAATTAGTCCTCTCCCAAAATTCAGAGAAATCAAGATTCAACTATTCAACACCAGATCTAGGGATGACTGCTTGTCAGGTTTCTAAAGTCAATTATGTAGGAAACGGACATAAAACCTTCTCCAAGCTTGAAATAAAGTTGATTTGACTTGAAGCACCTAGTTGAATTGTTAACCAATCTTCAACAACTAAATGCTTGTAAAATATGCATACAAAGGTCTACAAACACACATGCAAGAGGGGAAAAATAGTTGAGGGTTTGCAAATAGGGGTTGTCCTTGGTCAAGCCCCACTTTGATAATTAAACCCTTAAAAAAATAAGAAAATGCAAGAGAAAGATAAAATAACAACATGAAAATGCTATCAACTTACTAAAATTTTAATGATGCAAATCTAAAGTAATGTCAATGGATGCTCCAAAGTGCTTGAGTAATGCTTGATAAGATGTTGTAAGATGCTTGAATGCTTCAGATTGCTTGAATAGGATATGTGAATGTTGGAGGATATAAAATGAGGTGAAAATCACTTATTTATACAATCTTGTGCATTAGTAACTCGTTCATACCTCATCATAGGCCGACATCAAGTGTTTTTGAATAAAAACCCAAAAGGAAATTTAAAATATTTTGAATTTGGAGCCAAGGGGGACTCATTTACCACCCATGGTGAATGGGTCCCACCTAGGATCTAAAAATGAATATTAGGAATTATCTTGTATTTAATGTTGTTTGTCAGGTTTAAATTCAAAATTACACTTAATTAAAGCATATGAGGGCATAAAGGGACCAAATAAAACATAAGAAAGGGATAAATATTGAAGTTATGCCTAGAAAAGCGTGAAATCTTGTTACAAGACTTTACAACACTTCAAAATAGGACTTGTTTGGTTATTTTAAGGTGATTTTTTAGATGAATTGTAATGAATAGAGTCTAGAAGAGTGTAGAAATGTCTTACAACACTTCACAACACCTTCATAAGACATCATTATCTAAATTTTAGTACCTAAATATACATGTTCAAGTCATGTTACAACATCAAATCAAACAAAAATAGATAAACAATATGAAGCAAGAACTAAAAGGCCATGAAAATGACAAGGGACCATTTTTCTACAACACATTTAGCTCCCACTTTAGTGAGAGGATGAACTTGCTTCAAGCTCACACTAAAGTAGCCATGAACATCAAGAGGAGGGTTCAAATGTACTTATGTTAGCAAGATGGAATGACAATGATCAAGAGGGATGATCAAGCCCCCAGGATGAAGATACCATGAGCTACTAAGCATAAGAACAAAGGAATACACAAGTTTTGGGAATTAGATGAAGCTTCAATCTTCTGTCCAACTAGTTGTGGATTAGATCTAGGCTAAAAGAGAATGTATACTCACTCTAGGGTGACAGAACTCATGACAGTCCATTGGGTGAGAAGGCCCAAATGTACTCACTCTGGGGCCATAGAATTTATGATTGACCATGGGGTAAGAAAACCCAAAAGGTAAGATACATATGCTAGTTTGTATGCACTCACAAACACAAAGGTGGCTATGGGGAAAATTCATGCCGCTAGGTGGTCTTCCTACTCAACCATATCATATTTTTAACTCCTGATAACTTTAACAAGGAACCATAAAGGAAAATGTTGGTTTGTACTCCATGAGACATGTAAAGCTTCATATGCTTAAAAATCATGAACAAAAAGCAAGGTACCACAAGCATGCAAGTTGTGCTATGCAAGGTGGTAAAAATCCAAAATGTAAAATGAAAAAATGTAAAATGTAAAATGTAAAAGATATTCAGATGAGTCTTTTTAAGTTCATGAAAGGTCGGCCACTTACGGAACATTGTGTCTAATCTCTCCAAGAGAGGACCAATCAAAGAATAAAATATTCACAACTTAGGGGATGTAGTGTGTCACATTAGGCCACCAAGAGGAATGTAATATGGTAAGATAGATCACACTTATGAAGGACATCACACCCAATATCATCCACAAAGTGACAAACACATCATATTAATGGCAAGGCTACACTAGGAACCAAGAATGCAAATGAATTATGGTAATGTATGCCCCCCACTTAAAAGGAATTGCTACACATCGTTCTGTGAGAAATTACTTTAAAGTAGCAGAGGGAAGAAAATGCAAAAGGAAAACAAGACATGCGAGCCAACTTGAAAGCCCTATGCCAAGTCATATGTTTCAAAGTTAGGTTGCGTCACATGTCAAGGGAAATGAAAGAAAAATAGAAGGGAGTTTCCCCACAGAAAAGAAAGCACACCAAACACACAAGGGATCTATGGATTTGGGGCTAGTATGCTTATTGCTGCAATTTTTTTATGAAAGAGCTTGGAACTATCATAATTCCCCAAAGCACATAGAATTGGAACAATGACATGAAGAGAGAAAAAATGAAAGGAAAAGAAAGTCCATTTTGGGTCAGCATGGAAGATACATTGCAGTCTCAATCCTTTGCATCATCCCCAAAAGGAAAACACAAACAAAAATAAAGAAAAAGAAAAGGTGAAATAAAATGAAAAAGCTTTTGGGTCAACATGAAGGAAAAATTTTGGTCTCAATGCCTTGCATCATCCCCAAAAGGAAAACACAGAAAAAAAGAAAAAGGATCTTTTGGGTCAACATAGAAGAGACATAGGGTGTCTCTACGCTTTGTGTCATACCCAAAAGGAGAATGTAAAACAAAAGGAGAAAAAGACAATGCACGACAAATAGAAGAAGAGAGAGACAAATAGAAGAAATGTACAAAGAGAGGTAAACATCAAACACACTTTACAGGGTAACAGGATACACCCATGAAAGAAAAAGGAAAAGGAATAAGTAATGCAAATGTAAGTCAACCATTAACTAAGTTAGTGGTTTCTCAATCTTAAATGGTTAAGTGGAAAAGGAATAACATAGTTAAGAGACAAAGAAAAATGTATTACAAGGACAAGGTTCACAAAATCTTGCCCCCCCACAAAGTGTAAAGGAAATAATGAGCTGAGGTGGGTGATGAGAAAGGATCATGCAATAGTGAGAATAGGGAATTCTACAATTATGGCATGATGAAGGGGGTTTTGATTATGTTAAAGTATGATGGGGAAACAATCAATATCAGTGAAGAGATACTTATCTAGTATGTCTTTCAATGTCTAACATTCTTCTATTTGATGACCAAGGATACGATGTGAAACATGGATTATTGGCACCTACTTGCTTTCTATCACTCGTAGGGTTTTTCACCTAGAAGGAGAAAGGTGGGCCAAAAATGCTTCTATTCTCATTAGAAGAAATGGAAAGAGGGGTGTGAAGTGTGCATGTGAATGTATTCAAATGCTGAAAACCCAATGAAAATGTAGACTAAGGAATGTAATTCTAATCTAATGTAAAAGTGTTGGAAAACACAATGTGTACTCAAACTATTTGACTAGGAATGTAAACAAATTGTAACAGAAAGAAACCCAATTGAAGATATGTACCTAGATTTTGGAAGAGGGTGGAATGAGGCTATGAACACTTATAGAAGACACCAAAAATGCTCATTGCGATTGATTCACCATTCTAGGAAAATGAGTCTTATTTTTGCTAGAAAGTGTTAGAACCAGTTTTGGGGAATTGGGTATCCAAATATATAGAAATCATTGTTCAAGCCTAGAAATGGGACTGATTTTCCATCAATGGCGAATGATTCCTCTTCTAGAAAATAAAGAATTTTGGACAAGATTTTGTGGTTTATGATCTGCAATTCTGTTTTTGAAGATTCTTCATATCTGAATCTGTAAAACTCAACTTGTACTCTCTCCAAGATTGAAATATGGCTTGAGACACCTTGAATGACTTTGATGGGATATGGAAACCTTTTCTCACCTTTCCATTTGATAAAATCTGCATGCACAAATACATGCAAAGGGGAAAAAATGTTGAGGGCTAGGATATAGGGGATTGTCGTGGTCAAACCCCACTTTGGTAATCAAACCCTTGAAATAGAAATATAAATTAAATGGAAAGAGAATGATGAATACACAACATGAAAATGTAAATACTCACTAGAACCTTGTTGGGGAATTCTAAAGTGATGTCAATGGCTGCTCCAAGATGTTTGATTTATGCTCGATTTGATGATGTAAATGCTTGAATTAGTTAATGAATGATTTGATGTTGATGGATGAATGGAAATTGGGGTTGAAATGGATGTAAAAACACTTATTTATGCAATCTTGTGCCTTAGTAACCCTTGATACCTCATCACAGGTTGACATCAAGTGATTTTGAATAAAAACCAAAAGGAAATTTAAAATATTTTGAATTTGAAACCAAGGAGAACTCATTCACCACCCATCACAATGGGTTCCACCTTGGACTCAAAAATGGGTGTTGGGAATTAAGTCATATTAGATATTTTTTGTTAGGCTTACATTAAAAAATACACTTGATTAAGGAATATGAGGGCATAAAGGGACCAAATAAAGCATAAGAAAGGGATAAATAGTGAAGTTATGCCTAGAAAAGCGTGAAATCATGTTACAAGACTTTACAACACTTCAAAATAAGACTTGTTTAGTGATGAAAAGGTGATTTTTAGGTGAATTGTAATGAATGGAGTCTAGAAAAGTGTAGAGATAACTTACAACACTTCATAACACCTTCACAAGACATCATTATTTGAATTTTAGCCCCTAAATATGCATGTTCAAGCCATGTTACAACATAAAATTAAAGAAAAATTGATCAAACACCATGAAACAAGACCTAAAAGGCCATGAAAATGACAAGGGGCCATTTTTCTATGGCACATGATGATATTTACAAAATGGTATGTTAGAATCTTTAGGGCGAATAACCAACCTGTTCATAGGTGGTAAAAGTATAAGAGCTTTGTTTAAAAGTATTTAAAGTCTCCTTTCACATTTAGGTGGAGGATATGTAGGAAACTTGAGTTTCTTTAGTTTGTAAGGGAATTTTCATTTGCTAGATTCTCCTTGTTCTATATAGAAGGAAGAGGACCCATAGGGATCCTAACATCCTTGTCGTTAGAAGAGGATAATGGTTGTTCACGTGGAAGGAGAATATTTAAGTTAGGAGGAGCATCCAAGATCACTATACCAACATCTTGGAGTCTACGAGGTTGAAAAGGATCTTGGTATCCTAATCCTATTGTGTGTTCATCAGTTGACTGTTGTTCAAGAAGTTGATGGATGTCATGTTCATGTTTTTTGTTACAACCTTGTTTACTTAAAATAGTAAAGCCTTTACCATATGTTTTTCAAGGTTTATGGGAGTGTTGGTGGCTTTGTGATCATAAAAGGGTTGTGGGTGTGTTTTTTTAGAGGAACTAGGTCCACTGGAGGGAGGAACCTTAGGTCCTTCATTGATTTTAGGATGTAAATATGCAAAGTGATCAAGAGGTGCAAGAGTAGGAAGATCTTGTGACTTCATGGAGGGATAAAATGATACATTGGCTTCAAGGTGATCAAGACATTGATTATAGAAATTGTTCATACTATCATCATCTTCTCTAATGATGTCTACATAATGAGGAGAATAAAGAGGAGTTGAAGGAGCATAAGGTTGTTCAAGATCATTAGGGTCACAACCAAAGTCACAATGGGACATGTCTACTAATGATTTTAATGAATTCCAAAAATTATTGAAATAAAATGCCATGATGCAAGTAAATTAAGATGTAATAAATGATGGAAAACAAACATTCTAGAAATTAAAACAAAATGCAAGAACAAAAAATTGTAATGCAAGAAAATGCTAGAAAGATGCCAGAAATGATGTTTAGAAGGTGTAGAGGGACTTATTTTCCCAAGGTGGCAAATGAGTCCCAGTATGATATTTTTGAGTTTTTCAAAATTTGAATGTGATTTTAATGCTCTAAAGAAATGTAATTACATGTAGAATGCGCTTTTTCAAATTTTTTTCAATTAGAGTATGCAATGAAAATGAAACTAAATTGCTTTCCAACAAATGAGAAGTCCTAGAGAAGAACAAAAACAATGTGTCCCAAAAACAATGTCCTAATTGGAAACGCTTGATGCAAATCTAATCTAAGAGGCATGATGCAAACAGAAATCGTAAATAAAGGTTTGCAAAACACACATGCAAGAGGGGGAAAATGGTTGAGTGTAAGAAAATAGGGGTTTTCCTTGGTTAAACCCCACTTTGGTAATCGAATTCTTAGTAAAATAATGAAATGCAAGAGAAAGATAAACTAACAACATGCAAAAGCTATCAACTTACCAAACTCTTGATGAAAATCTAAAGTAATGTCGATGGATGCTCCAAAGTGCTTGAGTAATGCTTGATAAGATGTTGTAAGATGCTTGAATTCTTGAGATTGCTTGAATATGATATGTGAATGTTGGAGGATATAAAATGAGTCGAAAATCACTTATTTATACAATCTTGTGCC
>VDFB02339383.1:0-64629 GCA_007258455.2 Sequoia sempervirens | reverse complement strand
GATACCCTCTACATAGGGGAGGTTAGCCAGAGGGAGGGAAGGAGAGCTAAGGTACTAGGCTTGAGGGTGAGCCTAGCTTTTGCTAGTTTGAAAGCACAATTGATGTGCTTCTTTTTGTAACCATTTCTTTAAGAGGAAACTTAAAGAGGCCATTGAAATCCATAATCATCCCTACAACCTAAATCGTGATGGGGGTTGGTATTTAAGTTTCTCGTGGAAACCCCTCCTAAATAGCCTCTAGGTTCTCTCCTTCCTCACTCTTCCCCCTTGGTTTCTTCTCCGTTTTACCTGAGCTCTTGCTCTACTTTCTTGTCCCCTTCATTTTCTCCTTCCTTTCCCTTCCCTTTCCCCATATCTCCCTCTGCTCTTCTTCTTCAATTGTTGGTTTTTTATTTCCTTTTCTTTACTCTCATCTTTTATTTCAATCTTTTTGTCTCTTGGCATTCTTTTATTTTGAATTTTAATTGTTGTGTTTTCCTCTTCTTATCTTCTTCAAGTGTGTTTTTTCCCTTTCTTAATTCTTTATTTTCGTCTTTGATTTATTTTATTTTGAAATTTAATATTAATTATAATCTCTCTTTGATCTTTCATTTGATCTTTTTTAATCGTTTTGTTGTTTAACTCATTTAGTTTTGTTACCTTCTCTTCACTATTAATTTCCTTGGTGCTTTTTGGTTTCTCTTTTCTTTTCTCTCTTTTTATCTCTTTGTTTCCTTGTTTCTCTTTTTCATTCATTTCCCTCTTGCTTATGATCTTTTTTGGTTAAATTTTGTTTTAGTTCCTTGCTTTTACTTATTTATTTGATCTCTTCTCCTTGGTTTGATTACTTTTTCTCCTTCATTAGTTTTTTTTTTGGTTTATTATATCATTTCCTCTTATAGGTTGTGCTTGGTATTTTTTCTTATGCCTCTATGTCTTTACTATGTGTTTCAATGCATTTGTTCTATATTATTTGGTTCTTTTATTTGAGTTTTCAAAAGATGTTTTTTTGTGCTTCTTTGTTTTTATTTTGTGTTTCTTTGTACTTTCTATATTTTTTGGTTCTTTTCTTTAAGTTTTCTTTCATGTGCTTCTTTATCCGTATTATGTTATTGTTCGTTGAGGTTTCTCTTTTCATTGGTTTTTCTTATTTTCTTTTTCCTTTTTTAGTTTATCCTATTTTTTCCTTATTTTTAATTTGTCCTCATTCTTGTTCTTTTTGCTTTTTATTAGTGGTTTTTAATTTCTTTAGGTTGATTCCCCCTTTTTTCTTGGGTCTTTATTTTATGTTTGTTTTTAATTATTCTTGGCCTTTATCTCTTTCATTTCTCTTTTCACTTGTTTGCATTGGTGTTTCTTTGTCATCTTTGACCTTTCCTCTCTCCTCTCCTCTCCTTTTTGTTCTTTTTCTCCCCCATTTTTGGGGTTATGTGCCTCCCCTCATTCACATCCCTCTCCTATTTCTACCCAAGTCTGCTCTCTTATTTTCACTTCTCTCGCTATCTGCTTATCATCCTGATGATGGATCATGGAGTATGATCCGAAACGTTGATGTAAAAAATTGCACGTAGTTATTCCAAAAATCTTGGTTACATCTATCATGGACTGTGGAAACAAAATGTTATTAATAAACTTGACATTGGTTAGAAGGACCAAAATGAAAGTTTGTGGAGAAGGGAAGGTGAACTAGATGTGAACAATATTTGATTGGGACATTAAATTTCACATCCAATTGGAAGGGGAAATCTTGCATACTATAGAAACACTAAGAAAATGAATCAAAACATACATAACTTAGGATTTTTGAGACTGTAGCAATATTTAACACATGAGTAGGCATATGGAGGACAAAGAAAGACAATCACTAGGGCAAAATAACAAATGGAGACCCACACGAAGATTATTCTAATTGGTTATATGAAGTCTAAGTGCATAAAGGTATTGAGACACACAAAATGTGGCATGGCAATATTAAGTCTCAACAAACTCCTTTTAGATTTGAACACTCTATTCTATCTCATTCCCTGCCATTCTCTTATCTTAGACACTACTATACCCATGGTCTTGTTCATATTACTTGAAAGCTAATTTTTATATATTAGTGCCTACCTTTTTTGCTTCATAGTAAATATCTATTCTCTCCCATGTCTAAATGACCCAAAATGGTAATATTATGTTCAATAAATAAGGAAGTAATTATATGAACACATAACAATGACACATGATGACTCCTAATAGAAATTACAAAAGGTAGAAGCCTAAACAAAAAAAAATATTACAACTATGTGAAACACTTCATTACAATACTTACACTCACAAAGATATTACAACCTAATCTCTAGGCATTTTGTATGGCATTTTGTATTCCTTCTAGGGTCCCAATATTTACTATCAAATCTTTTGTGGTTCTTGATCATTATAGAGGAAGCCTTTTTGTTCAACTTCCTTAGGAAAACCTCCTAAAGGTACCTACAAGACCATCAAGTCTAGATAAACTATTCTTGTTGTAGGTGAAGATTGTAGAGGATATAGGGGAGAGGGCCCAATAGTCGTGCGGGGTCCAATAGTTGTGCATCCAATCGTGAATGTAATACCCAATAGTCGTTTATATAATGTCCAATAGTTGTGATTTGACTACCCATAATTAAACAAAATGTATGCTTTTGATCTAAAAAGCAACCAATCATGTGATACCACATCAGCGCTCAACTACTCATGATGTAATGCACGAGAATTGGTCTCACACTTTTTGGGGCCTTTTGGACACCTTGACAAAAACGCATGCTGATGTGGCATCATATTTGATGATGTGGCCCTGAAACCTTAGTTATAAGCAGAGAACTTGCCAAGTAAGCTGCTGTAAAAAATTGGGAGTGATTTGAAATTTCGACGTAGGATAATTAAAAGCGCGAAGTTAGGGTGCACGACTACTGGGCCCTCTCCCCTAATTGTGGTTATATAAGTCATTTTTGCATTCAAAGAACATGACCATGATTACATGGAGTTGACCACACTAAAGACTATGAAATTGTGTGTGATAACATTAGAAAGACACATAGACCAATAATGAAGGAACAAAAATCATAATATAGATCCCAGATTCCTTCACAATTTATCCAAAAAAAACCCAAATTAAAAAAAAAAAAAAAAACACTATACCAAACACCAAAATGACTAAACCATTATAAACTCATTCTTCTTAGTCTCATTTTTATCAAAACAACCTCCTCTAAATTCGAAAAGTATATAAACGTTTTACTACGCTTAAATTTATATCATATTTATCTATTTTTAAAATTTTATATCATATTATCTTCATCTGTATGAAGCGCATTGGCAGAATCGTATGGCGGCTAGAGAGCGCTCCATATGGGAACAAAAAGAGGGATATACTTCCGTGACACGTGGCAAATACAGTATTACCGATTAAGCCGGTCGCTTTTATCGCGCGGGAGCACAAAATGGCACCTCCCGCCATGTTTTCATTTTAAAAGCCAGAATGGCAGATTGGTTTCCCCCCTCTACCTATTTGCCTTTTGGAGATAGAAAAAAGACAAAACCTCCGATCCAAACGGAGACGAGCAGGAGTGGGCATAATGCAAAGTCCTATGAGGAGCGTGGAGAGGTCAAGCAAGAGAGAGCAGAGGTTGCAAAGGTATCTGAAGCCTGGTGCCTTGGCCAGGCTGAGAGATGCAAGGATCAAAGCCTCTGCCAGATCTCATACTACTTCTCTGCTGCCCTTGCCCTCTGCAAGGGCTAATCCGCCCATAGAGGAGCCCGTCCCCGCCCCTTGCTTCGCAGTCGTCTGTTTTGGTCCTTCTTTTCCCCAGAGAAAGAAGTTGCTCGCCTCCAAGGCTTTATTCATTCACTCAACGCCTTCCAGTCCTCCTCCTCCTGCTTCTGGAATGGTAGATGCTCTCGACCCACTTCCTCCTCCGCTCGATTTTCTTGCTGTTCATTAGGGCTTCTGTTTTATTGTTAGTTTTTTAATTAGGGTTTTCCCTCCCCATGAGGTGCTCTATTCACTGTACATCTGCAAATTTGTACTAAACAAGTTGAATCTGTCTAGTTGCGATTTTCAGAAGCTCAATGTCTTTTAATCATTGGTAACGTGCTTTGGGGCAATGGACTAAAGGGAGATTAAAATTGCTTCCTCAACATGTTTAGTTCATTTTCATTTTGGATCACCGAGTGTTATCCCAAATGTTGATAAATTTAAACGTACATAGTCTTTTCTCGAAGCTTTTTACTTTATCTCATGGACTGTGGAAACCTGGCGTTCATTATATTTGCCTTGTTTCTTCAAAGACAGGGTATTAATGTTTCAAATCAGGGTTCTGGTCCCAAATAATATAATTCCTTCACAATCTACTGGTTTAATGTCAATGAGGTCTATCTGATCCTGGGTATGTAAGTGGATGCGATCGTAACCGCTGATTTTGCTTCTATTTTTTTGTCATTTTTTAATCGAGAAAACAAAATAAGATTGTACAATGAATTTACAAGCAATGGCAATGCATTGGATATGTGGATGTTTATTGGATATTGGTTTGTTACAATCCATAGAAAACGAAAACTGTACCGAAGGCTAGATTGTGCCAATCTGTTTCGAATTCCAAATCCGTGTACTCCACTTTATGTGCTTAATAGCTCCAAAGAAGATTAAATTTAATCGTGCTGCAGGAAATGTATTTCAGGATAATGAATTAGGTTGTAAACGACACTCAAAGTGGACAATTTCAATACGCTTCCTTAATCGATTTTGCGTCTCTTTGATTTGAAGAGCATTGCTGTATTCACTTGGTCATTTCGTTTTCCTATAATAATTTTAGTATTCTGTTTCTGATAATTGATTTCTGAAATGACTCCTTCAACACAAGGACTTCAGTATGCTGATCTTTTCTTCTTAAACTGGAAAATGCTCATCTTCACTGCGGCCTAGGTTTGCCCTGGGTGCACTGTGTACTATTTTATGATGTTTGTCTTTGTTGTTCATATTTCCATTGGGGATGGAAGTCTATTTCTAGAATTCGCCTTTTGTAATACAGTTGTGAGTGCAAAATTTGGAAACTGCTTGATTTGGTGTATATGAGAGCTACTATGCCAATCGGGGATATGCTACACCCAGTCAATTGGATACATTATTTTACACAATTTCAATCTTCCATTAATCTTTTAATCGTTTTTTCTTTCTTTCTATTTTTTAACAATAGATTGTGGAGTTTTATCTAGAATGCTGATGAAAAAACTCACAGAGAAACATCTGCTGGGGTTCTGATTGAAATTATGGAGTTTGATTTGGGATGCTGATGAAAAAGCTCATAGAGAAACATCTGCTGGGGTTCTGATTGAAATTATGGAGTTTGATTTGGGATGCTGATGAAAAAACTCATAGAGAAACATCACCTGGGGTTCTAATTGAAAAGTTCAATGCTGTGACTATTTAGCATTCTGATGAAACTCTCATCCATCCCATTTATTAAGAAAAATGGGATTTGTCCGTATCTTGATAATATCTATCTGCATGCATTGTTTTTCCCTATCTTATTTTTAACCCCTCCAATAACGTTATGCATTGCTTTGCAAATGTTTTGAAAGTTTTATACCTGTTTAAAATAGCGTAAAGTCATAACATTATACAATGTGGCAATCAGGAAGGCTTTGCTAGGCCTCTCATTGAATCCCTGCATTCATAAGTATTACTGGTGTGCTCTTAGAATATGGTAGGATGATAATTAAATAGTTTGATCACATTTTATGCAAGGATTTTTAGGGATGGAGCCATCATTGCAAACTTGAACTCATGGTCCAAGTTGTAATAAATGTTTAATATCTGTAATAGATATATAAAGCTATTGAATAAATGGTTTAGATTTAAGATTCTAGATTGAAAATGCATACCTCAATCAGATTTCATAATAGAAATAAGTATTAAGTAATAACAACAAATGCTTACCTCGAGATGTTAAGGAAATAAGATAGATGTTTTAATAGAGAATCGATACTTGAATGTTAGATCTAGAATGAGTAGTTTAAGATGATCTACACTTGTGAAAATATGGAAATTGAATCAATTTTGTGCTTCAGAATTGGTTTGAGCTCAATAGTATATTGTGAGATTAGTCTTGGTTTATTAATCATTTTGGAGCTCATGAATTCAATTTGGAAGTTTGTGGTTTATTGTAACTTTAAAATAGAGCTTTGCCTCAAAATAGAAAGATTGATAGTGTTGACAAGCATCAATGGGAAGTTTGTTAATTGAAAGTTGTGGTCTTTTTGGTCAAACCTTTGTTTTCATTATTTATTTGATGAATTTCTAAAAAGTAAGGATGAAATATTACATAAAGATAGACATCAAAATGAACATATAAATCTATCACATATATTTGTAGAAAGCAAAATATGCCACCTTTTGCAAGCCGTGCCAATCAATAATAGTACCATGGGAACCCCAAATATACTTGCTCCTAGTCACAACATCATAACAAAACATATAAATTAGGCATCTCCGTAGACTCCCAAGGTCCCTTGTGAGAGGATACTTCATCTCCACAATCAACAACCTCTTGAACATGTGCCTTGTTGCCTAGCACTCACATTGCCTATCAAGCTCTTAGCCATGATGGGTCTAGTGAAGGCAAGCAAATGCCATTGAAAATCTTTTTGTGCCTTTGAGGACAATGTATCTTTTTTGGTAGGAAATAGATTTAGTAATGTCATTTGAGACTTCTAAATGGCTTGTAGAATGTTCAGCTATGAGGCCTTTTAGGACTTTGGCTGATGTTGTAGTAAGCCTTGAGCAAGCATAGCTTTGGAAAAGAAAAATTGACTCTTGATGTTCTTCTTGCCCCTTTTAAATCACCCTCTCTTCGATGATTAGTGGCTTAAATTTGATTGGCAATGCCTCTTTTTTCTTCAAACTTGAGGTTTCAATAGCACATGACAAGACCATATTTGAAAATTCCATTGGGAGAAAGAGCTTGAGCAACCACATTCTTAGTTAAGAATTTGACATTGGCTTTGCTAGTTGAGAAGTGAAATGGTTTTATTTTGAGCTATGTGGCCAAGGAGTGCTACAAATACACATTCTTTCCCAAAAAGTTCTTTATCAAACACAAATTTTGAATATGAGAATATGGCTTCCAAATGCACATTAGATACCTTGCCCTTTTGGCAAGTATCTCCAACCATAACTAAGTGGAGTGCTTGCTAAGGCATTGCAACCACATGCAAATCAAAGTTACACCATCTTAGCTCATTGTCGCACTCTAAATATAGCAATAAAAGATATAAAACTTCACACAATAAATTGTTGAATCCTCAATATTGCAAGGTTTCACTTGGGGCTTTTGGTCCTCTAGGAACAATACAATAAGTATTTATGGCTGTTTAAATCTAAGATATTTTACACTTCGGTAAGGAAATTAGTGTTGCATTCACACTTTAGTGACAATGAGAGAAAATTACTTTATTAAAGTGTACTTACCAAATGAGCTTCCTCTATATATTTGCTTAGCTTACAATTGGGGCATAACCATTTCTTTAGAGCATTTATCACAATTAGTGAATCACCTTCAACTTCAAGATTTTGTATCTTGTTAGATGATATTAACACCAAACTTCTTACTACTTCCCAATCTACCTTATTATTTGTTTTATGGCCAAGAAATAAGGAATTGCCATTAAGAAAACTACCATCTTTTGCATGAAAAATAATTCTTGTCCTTGGCACTTTGGGATTTCCTTGTGTTTCACCAACAAAATGGTTTCATAAAGCCTTTAGGAGCATGCCTTTGAAATTCTATGTTCTTGGCAAGAGTATTATGCTTATTCTCCCTATTCCTTTGAAATGTTGCTCTTATATTGGATTTTTTTGTCATTATTGAATGAGGAAATTAATTTTGAATTAATGATGCTTGATAAAAGATTTGAAGACAAAATGCAATGAGCAATATCTTAAATGAGGGTAATTTAAAACCATGAAGCTTGGAATATGATACTTGGATTGGAATGCAACAAGGATGATGCAAACCCCTAGCGTGCAACTAGGGTTTTAGAAGTGATAGTATGAAGTTACAACAAAATCAATAGTAATTTGGAAAGTAGCTAAATTTGGATGTGGACCTCTTTGTAAGTTGGTAGTGATAACAAGACAATGAAATGTTGCTAAATTGATGGAAAGTTGGTAGATGCTAGCTAGATGGTGAATCATGATGTTACATGGAGGTGATCAAATGAGGTAGGGATGTTGTCTTTTAATACTTGACCCAGACATGCAATTCAAATGCTTTAGTGCAAGAAAGATGCACAATGATTAGATAGAGGGGGGTTGCATGTGTCTAGTTTTAAAATTTTAATTTAAAAAGTGCGTCAAAATCAAATTATGTTAAATTGAGTCTAATAATTGAGTTGGGGTGTAAAATTATAAATTGAGGATTGGAATTTGTCTAAAAATAGGTTGGATCATGTTTTTGATGGTGAAATCAAGAATTTGGATCAAAGTGGGTACCGAATCATTCAAAATCATACACTAAAATCAAGTACTCAAGACACCCACACAAAGTGGTGTAAAATGAATGGTAAAAGGGTGTCTTTTCACCATTACATTTTGCCTCCACTTTGGTGTGTATATTTGAAATAGGAAAAATGAAAAATAGATTTAATAGGATATTAAACAATCAAAATTTTAATCCATGGTCCACCTATGAGTTGCACATATACTTTGAAGATGATTAGTAAGGATATGTCCCCTTTGATTTAATGCGTAACACTTGAGGAGTAGACACAAATCAAGGAGAGAAGGAAACATTAGATAAAAATAAAGCATGATATCATGAAACTATATGTAGAAAGATAACATAAGCATGACAAAGTGAACATGAAGCATAAGCATGATAATTATGAGCATGCCAAATTTGAGATAAAATTAGAAAAACCAAACATACATATAATTGCCTTTGCGTGAAAATAGGAAAAGGTAAGATGCCTCAACACTTGAGTAATCATGGATGTAGATAGCTTGCAAAACAAGTTACAATGTTACCTTGACAAACTTGACAAAGTGGTAAGATAGTGAAAAGAAGAGACAAGTGTACAATTCAACTATATAAAGAAATGAAACTTAAAGAGAACCACAAGACATCATCTTTTTGGGATTACATATCATAAGGAAAATAAAATTTTACAATATAAGGAGCTAAAGCTCCATTAAACCAAACTACAAAACACCTAGATTAGCTACGAGACTTATATTTAAACTAATAATCAATGTTCATAGTTCCAAAAAAGAAGGCATAAATAGAACCTAACACTACTCCCAGCAACACCTTTGATTACTGTTGACTTCACAATGGTCACACTCAAAAGTCCCAATAGGTAGTTCAATCATTTCATCAAAATCCACATTCTTTACCTTTGATTGAAATTTGGGTTTGGCAGTTGGTTCAACCTTGTCTCTTTCTTCAAGCTTTTGAATATTCTCCCTTTCTATGAAATCCTTTAGAATATCCAACTCCTCATTGTTGAAGTTATTCCTCCCTTGAGGGAAGAATTGGGTGCTCTTGATCTTTGTTTTGTATATGATGGTTAGGCTATCTTTCAATAGTGTTGTGTGGTCTCACAACACACTCCAAGATTGTAAGGCTTGGGGACCCAAGTGAAAAAATTAATGCTTATGGCAAGCGCTGGTTGGCAAAAGGATCGCCGAAAGTCAAGGTTAAAAGGAAGTTTTTGAAGTAATTCGTGAGTTTGGGTGTACTGGGCATCGGGTACCGGAAGGCCAGAATGGTTGGAATGTTAATGTAAGGTTTGGTAAGTGTTGCAGTCCAGAAGTGAAAGTCCGAGAAATGTGAAGGTTCCAGTGGTAACCAGGGTTCGGGTAAATTTTGTTTCGGTAAAAGCTAAAGTGTCGGGTACCGGGGAACAATGTATGTTGAAGGGTTTAATTATTTAGTTTTGCCCTAGAATTCAAAATGTCTGGTAACTCACCTAAAGGGATAATTACGTGAGAATGTATTAAAAGCATGTTATTAATGATTTGCTTTAAACGATGATTTATTAATGGTGGTTTTGTTTTTATGAGAGTTTTATGAATGTTTTAAAAAAGGGATTGATATGTGGAATTTTTATGTGTAGGAGGAACAAATTGTGATGCAGTATTCAGGTATGGACGGTCAGGAAAATTTGGATTGTGAGTAGTGATATGACCAGGTTGGGCAGTACATTATGGTAGTCCATGCGAAGGAGGAGCTTGAGATATCGGAATATCGGGAGTCCTAGTATTATGAATGCAGTGAAAGAGTACACCTAGCTCTGGGGTGATTTACTTCTAGGTGTTTTAAGCCCAAGTTAGAACCCAAGTGTAGGAACCAAAGTGTTGGTGGATTGCAGTATTTGTATCCAGTTCCGCCTGATCATTTTGGATATCCGACAGAGGAAGTTCCTACATTTTGTTTGACAAATCTACTCGACTCCAAGTTAATGTCCTGATTATATTTTAAAGATGAAGGTCTCGAAAGATTTTAAAGTGCTAAAGAAGGTTGACATTCTTTGAATTATTCAAAAATTCTCTTGCCAGTTGTCATATTCCACGTGCCTTGCTATGATTCATCCCTTAGATTCCCTCTCATGTGTTGGTTCAATTTCCTGAGCGTCTTGTTCTTATAAAAGGTCGAGAGATGTTTCATTTTAAGTTAAATTCAAAATCTGTGGATGTCGAAGAACCAAAACTTTTTCAAGTTTTGTTCTTTTTCCTATTTTCTGTTCCATTCCAGATTAAAAACTTGTATATTTCATTAGAAGTTAATTAATATTCAGAGCCAATTTGAAAGCTATTTCCTAACATTAAATCTTACGTAGTTGATTGTTTGTTCCTATCAGACAAGACTGTGTGCTATGCCGTTTAAGGGTGCATGGTGACACTATCCGATGGAAAATAGTCCCCCTTTTCTATAAAATCTCGCATCATTTTGTGCTTAGTTGTGAAGCAATTTGGTGATGTATGGAATGGTTTGCTCTGGTTTGGTTATTTCTTGAGGCATGTGTGGATAATACTTGGGAGAATTTTACTTTTTTAGTAATTTTTTATGCTTTATTTTAGAATAGATGTTTAAATTTCAGAAAAATGTTCCAAAAAAGTGATGAATGCATGGAGTTTTATTGCAAATCTTTTTATTCCATTATATTGTTGAATGCTTAAAGCTAAATCTACTTGGATAAGTGCAAGTTATTTGAATTCTATGAAATATTATTGCAAATTTGTTGATTTCATGAAGTTGTTGAATGATTGGATCGAGATTATTTCATATCTTTATGATACCTTTTAAAATTGTAAGGACCGTTTACCTCTCATGTGTAACAACATTATCACAATGAACTCTGAGGGAACCTAGTGTGTCAAGACCTGACATAAACGAGCCTTGGGATGAAGCTGAGTTAGCCTTAGATTTAGGTTGTCTCAGTGCAATCTTTCAAGAAAGATAGGTTCTTGCAAAGTCTCTGTGAGAATTTTATCTATTTGTTGGTTTGCGACTAACATCCGTGTCAACAAATAGGATCATGAATCTATCTTTTAGAATTCCAATATTGTAGAGACTTACAATAAAACATTGAAAAACATGAGCTTGTTGCAAAACCCAATAAGGCACCTTCTTTTGCCTTGGAAAACCTCATTCTCTTTTTCTAGATAAATCATAAAAGGTCTCAACAAGCCAAAAAATATTGAGATCAATAGGAAAAACATTCACAAAATTAGAAAGAATTTCAATCCAAGTGAAGCTAACTTTGTTATCCCATCCACAATGATTCCTAAGAAACATGGACATAAGAGAAAATACAAATTGACACTTAAAAAATAGATGCTCAAAAGATTCCACTTGACCACCCAAAAGACAATTTCTAACCGGAAAGCCAGTGGACTACAACTCAACATTAAGAACCAAAAATTTCAATTAAAACAACCACCTAAACCAAGCTTTCTTAGGCTCCTTGGACTTAGACCAAATATGAGATAATCTACAAGACTATTTGGACTTAGACCAACCTAAGTTCTAGCATTTATTCAACCGATCAAAAACCTCCCTCTAGTCAACAAAAGATAAAGTTTCTTAATAGAGATTTTCTCAAAAGAGGTTCCATCCTTTTAATAAACATTGTTGCACAAATCATAATCCTTTATCAAAGATATTGAACAAAACCACTTTTAACAAGACCTTTTTAAAAAACAAAATATGTTCTTTTATGGGAGATAGGGATGTTATATTCAGTCTTCATATGGTCCCAACTCTTTAAAAACCTCTTCTAAAAAATGTATTGAAAAATCAAGATCCCTTTGGAGGCCCGAGAAAAATACCCTTGAGTAAGAGCTAAGGGCTTGCCATTCCAATCCAAGTTCCACCTTTTAGATCTACAATCAATAAAATATCCAAAATATTGAGAGAAATTCTCACAACAATTAGTTAAATGTTTGACTTTCCTCCATGCCTTCCAAATGGTGTTAATATTACACCCCAAACAACATTACCTAATTACTATTACCTTGTTTGGTTAAATTGATTGAATAAATGAATGTGTTTTATGGATCTCTGTTTGAATGTGTTTTATCAATCTTTATATGAATATATTTTATGAATTTTGAATGAAAATATGATGAATGAATTATTGATGCACTTTGATATTTTAAAATGTTTCTAACTATGAAATATATGATGCATATGATTATGTTGTGTTTGGCTAACTACGGTTATGATGTACCAAGTTGAGTGCAAGAACATGTTCAATCCTTTAGAAGAGAGGGAAAGTATCACTCAGGAGAAGAACTTGGTTTGATTACCCTAAACGAGCCTAAACTGAGCAATCACACACTCACGTCCTAATTGGTCATATAGAGAGTCAAGTCAGTTTTGGGAAAGGTAAGTAATCCTTGTTGTGAATGTTATGATTAAGTCTTGATGCTTTGTGCTAGTCTTTCCTTATGTGCTTATTGTGGTATTGATGAGATATATGCATAAGATGTATATATATATATGTATATGTGTACATGTCTACGCTAGACTCATACATGTGAGTGGATAGAAACATAAGTATATGTAGGTAGACGTACCTATGCATACTCATGGATGAATCACCCATATGCATGGGGATACTGATTGGACTTAACTGACATATAGATATATGCATATGTGCATCCCATGTATGTATGCCAATCAAAGGGATTGTTTTTATAAGTATTTTATAAAGATAATAAAATAGGGTTACATATACATGTATATGTGGTATATATATATATATATATATATACATATGTGAGTTATAATAACATATACATATACATACTCATATACATATACATATACATATACATATACATATACATATACATATACACATACATACACACATACATACACACACACATACACACACACACATACATACACACATACATACACACACACACATACACACACACATACATACACACATACATACACACACACATACACACATACATGCATACATACATACATACATACATACATACATATATACATACATACATACATACATATATATATATATAATCGAACATATATGTAAATACACAATACTATTCTTTATTTAAATAAATATGTTTATAAACCTTATGAAATAAATAAATAAATAAATAAATACATACATACATACATACATACATACATACATACATATATATATATATATTGAGAAGATGGAATCCATCATCAATACAAAAGAGGAAGATCCTAAAGAAAAGTTCTTCAAAGAGCTACATGAAATCATTGATGATAGATGGAACAAAATGACCACTTTGTTGCATCTTCTCGCTTTTGCATTGAGTCCCAAATATTATAGTGCTGAGATACTTTTTGCTTCATCAAAAGTTGCTCCATATAGAGATGTTGAAGTGGCTCAAGGGTAGACTCTTCACTGATTGTGACCAATGTGATCTAGTGAGGGCTGATATATATATATATATATATGAGAATTGAAGTTGATAATATAAATCATAAAGCGCATAAGATAGCATTGAACATATTAGAAGTAATATGCAACAACACATATAATGTAAATCATGGGCGCATGAATCTTAAAGCGTAGCTTTATGTGGTGAATAAACCAACACATAAAGTGAAACAAGACCAAGTCAAACTTTTAATCAAAGCACGTATGAAACACATCAGCTGTGTTAAGCGCTTAAGAGAGGTAGTAAATGCTGTGAGTAGCAAGGAAAAAGTCCACAGGCCACGCCTGTGAAGGTGGCACCAAAGCCTTGAGGTGGCGCCATATATTGAAGAGTTTGTAATGTAAAAGAAGTCTATGAATTCAAATAAGCCTGCAAATAAGTAATTTGAAACAGTCGAGTGTAAACTTGACAATATTTTGGAATGAAATTCAAAATAAGAAACTTTGTTTTAGCTTGCTGTTCCAAATAATTAGTTGACTCAGCCATGAAACTATCATGTGTTTCAAACTTGTAAGTGAGTCATTGCATGAGGAAGAAACGTGGTAGAGGTACTTGCTTGTTTGTAGCCTTCAGTTGCTCACAAACTCGTATAAATAGAGGTGCCCATTCTACCAAATGCTACACTTATCCTTCTGAATATTTTGATGTTGTTTTGCTGTGATTTTGAGACCTTGAGTTGAGAGTTATTTGGTATTTTGTATTTGTGGTTATTGTGAGTTTATGTGAGAAATATAAGAGGATAGTCAAGTAGAACTTGGAGGAGGTGTCAACCAAATTGAGGGATCATACGAGGAAGGAGATAAATCATTTGGAGTTTATACAGGCATGCTAGTTTCTATTCCTTTGTCTTTATTTTGAAAAGGATAAATTAGTTATTTACCATATTGAGAAAATAGTGTTTTTGAATATGTTTGGAGTTTGTTTGACTGTTTGTATGTTTCATGGTTATGCTTGAAATGTTGTAGAACCTTTCTTGTTGATTATGTCTTTATGTACCCTATATATGGGAGTTTATTTGAGGTGCAACATAGTTATACTATGCGTAGATGTCTTTGCTATTCACAAGCAGTCTAAGTTAGACATAAGTAGCATTATGCAAGATCACTAGTACAAAAACAACAATATATGGCTAAATAAACTACTAAAATTTGGTCATTGATTGTTGTTAACTGGTCATTTATTTAGTCATGGTAGTGATTTATTTAGTCATATATTTAGTCATGGCAGTCATTTATTTAGTCATTACTTTACTATTCATATATTTAGTCATTAATTTAGTCATATATTTAATCATTAATTTAGTCATATATTTAGTCATTTTTATTTACTGGTTTCCATTAATTGGTAATAAATTTAGTCATGAAATGAATAATTTATTAAATACCATAAATTTTATAATGCAAAACTAATACCATAAATTTTATAATGCAAAACTAACATAATATTAAACTTGAACTAAAACATAAAAGCAAATAAAAATATTACATATATGAACAAGCTACAACATGCTAGAATTAAAAGATTGATTCAACATCATGATAAATAAAGGTAATTTACAATAAAAAAATTCTAAGAGTTTACAACTCTTTCAAATACACCATGATAATTAAGATTCCTGAACAACACATTAAAAATACTGCATAAAGCAGTGAGCCAAGATGTCTAACAACTAGTACATGATAAACATGTTCAACTATGTCATTTTTTGCAAATATTTTAGTAGCCACCGTGTGAAGGTTTCCTCTTTCTCTTTCAGATGAACAACTCCATCTATTTTGTCTTCATAAACAAAGGGTATGTTACTTGTGACCTTTAAAATGTTTACACATGCATCTCCCATTCCTTTCAAGTTGACTCCATGTATAATAGATAGGGAGTGAATCCGCCCAATGCCCACATCACTATCAAACGGATCCAACACCCTAACTTTATCCCCTTCTTTGAGTTTATCAATACATTTCTGCAAAAAAGAAAAAAAAAACACAATATTATTAGATAGGTAATGATTACCCTTGTTTGCATAATAAAACAACCATTACTTAAATAGTACTTGCATGTGTGTGTTAAAATAATTGCAAAAGGAAAATTTCAAAAATAATTGCAATGATACCTTATGAATGTTTTACCTTGAAAATTACCTTAGCAGTCTGACATTTTTTCTGATTAAGAGGCCTGGTAGTCTAGATGATTATTATCATCCATAGGGTATAAAGCCAACCAGAAAGAGAATGGGGGAGAGGGATTAGAGTAAGAATAGATTCCAAGAACCATTCATCAATCTAATTTACTAAAGAACCAACACTCATAGTAGTGCTTACAACGTTACTATTAGCTTCATGCTAATTAGATACAAATGCCACAAATATAAACACTACATTACCATGCACGCATACCAGACACATAAGGTTATGACAACAGTGCTACACATAAAAAAGGTAGTTAATGCACAAAAAAAAAGAATGCAATATGAGAGCACTACTACTACTGCTGCAAGGTGAAGGTGAAATACATTGGGATGTACAAAAAAAGTGGCATTAAAGCTCTGAAACATAACCCCATGCAGTCAACATAACCATGTCAATGATGACATATAAAATAAGAACAAAATGTATCAAGGCAACATGTGACAACCATTAAGAGTAGTCATTGAGGAAACAATGCAGTCTATCTCTGTGGCTTTCATAGCAACAGTAAAGGAGTAACAAATAAGGTTGGATGTAGAGGTCACATAAATAATAGAGAAAGAGTCTTTCATTGTTAGAAAATAGTGTAAGAGTATGCAAAAAGAGTAATGAATGATGTCTAATGAACAAGTAGTAGTGGAATGCCATGAAGTTAAAAACACAATGATAAGCATGGCACCAAGGAATGTAAGGAAAAGTGCAAAGACAACAAGAAACAACCATCCTGTCTTCTAGCATTGTTTTCCATCCCAAATCACCAAAGGTTGCAGATCTATTAAGAGGGATACAAGTTTGTAACAATAAAAAGATTTAGAAGTTCTCATAATAAAAGACCATTGACAAGAAGACATGACAGTGCTATGAGCAATTGAAATAATAAAGAGTATGCAGCAATAGTAACCAAAGGTTTTAAAATGTTGTCTTAGAAATAGAACAAAGAAGTGATTTCCATCATATAAGAGCATGGAGAAGGTATCAATGAAAAGAACATTCAAAACAAAGATATGCTTGAAGAATCAAAGCAAAAGGGAAGTGAAGGCAGGGTTTCATGTAAAACATTGTCTTTATTATGAAAGAAAGGATACATAACTTCTGTTTCTTCAAGTTGGCATTATTCTAATCATTTCCAAGATAGATTTTTACATAGCTCTGGATATTCAAAGATATGATTGAAAACCAATATGCTTCTATTGTGTATTCCACAAAACTGCCAATGAAATCCTATCATTCCTAATATTATGGGCAAGAGATTAGACAACCACTGGTTCTTCTTAACTAAAGTTCAATAAACTACAAATCAAGAAAAGTAACAAATTTTAGTTCAGAAAATGATAATAAATGCTAAATTTATTAATCATTTCAGTAATAATATTGTCAATTATCACACTCTTAAGACCCCTAAAATGTTAGGCTATCATTGAATTATATTTCAATCCTTTCATGTAATCAAAAGCATAGCCAGTGATCAAGACTTAGCATAACCAACAACAATAGAAAAAGGGATCCAATTTTACATACTAACTGAATTTGCAGATTTACTTGGAAGAAACCCTTCTTTAATTGCCTTCCAATCATTATTGTAGGTCATTAGGCCCATCGCCAACAATCTACAAAAAAAATGACAAACAAAAAAATCAAATATTAATAGATATGATAATAATGCAGACAGTCTTTTGTACCAAAACCTTGACGTATGTAACATTTACTGTACTACAGAATTAGAAATACATGTTGTATGTATTTTGAAAGGACTATGAAATTAGTTTTTTGGAAAGCTATTTAGGATATCTTATAAGAAAACAAACTACCAGAAGTAGATGCGCATTGGCTGTCAACTTGTGGATAAAGGTAGCTAGAATTGTAGAAGATAAAAATAAAAAAGGTGTTTTTTTTGGATCTAATATCAAGCAAGAAAACAGAAGTAAGAAATTTTTTAAGGGAAGTTGGAAGAGAACCCAATAGAAGCTAGCGAACATGGTATCAACGATTTTTGCTCTCAACACCAAGGTACTTGTCCTGATACTGGATCCTACCTCAAATACAGTTTTCATATAGATTTGTATACCAAAGGTCAATCCTAAAGGGGTCCAATCTGACTTTGGTGTGCCAACTCATAAAAAAATAGATCCAAATTATGTACATGGTGGTAATATAATATTGAAAAAAGTAGAAAGCATCAAAGAGAATGACAAGGTTCATTTAATGATTCAATACATAGTATTCAATCAGATCTAACCATTAGAAACCAATTGTTACCATTTTGAAACTAGAAATTAGACTCGGTTGGATTCATTCATGAATCACAATCATTAAAAATTTAATTTTACATTTGCAAGTATTCTGATTTCAAAAACTACAATAAAATCTCATGTATTACGTAGGATGTGTCCTGTTACAGATATGTCATGTGGATGATTCTCTCACTCAACAAATCTCAATGATGAATATCAGTGGCCAAACCATTATTCCAAACAGGGGAGCCATAGTGATAGCAAAGCCATGGAAGGCTCATCCAAACCACCTTCTAGGCTCTAAAAGACCTTTACTACAGTCTATCACATGTAAGGTGAAAACCATCTATTAACTAGTAGACTATGCTCTACTGCCTAGAAAGTTACCAGTATACTTTGATATGTTCCTTACTGTCCATACTTTGGCTCCTGCTATACAATATTCAATGATTGGGAATTTGAATTTGGATATGCTTTTCGATTGTCTATTTATGTTTGAGAATTGTCTTTTGATAATCAACAAATGTTAATTGTATTTTATATTAGATTGATAATGGTCATATATATGAAAGGAAACATTGGGCAATGTTGCAATTGTGGATACTTTAGTAATATTTGTATAAATAATAAAAAAATATATAACTATTTGTCAAGGAAAATGAAATTATAAATTGGAATGAAAACTGACTGTCCAGCCTATCAAATTGATACCAGTTCCTTGTACAATTTATGTAGAAATAATCTTGAGCCTCTTTGCAAACCAACTTTTACAATTTTGCATAAAAAAGCATGCCCTGGAGGTAAGGGGATTCCTTGTTGGTTAGGGTAGAATAATACAATAAAGAAAATGTAGCAATGACATTTCCTGAAGGTTTTTTGATGAATCTATTTAACCATTCCCATAGCAGTAGGGGATTGCAAGATGTGCCTCAATTTATTCACTGCAAAGCACAACAAACTGCTTTTTACAAGTAGGTTATAACCATCACAAAACACACATAATGATATATATTAACTTTCATGATACCAAAAAGTGAAACTCATAACACTTGAGTGGTTTTGAAGAAGAAAACAATAAAAAAACATAAAAAAATTGGGAGAAAGGATTGGAACAATTAGAACACTTTTAATAGTGAGAAGGAAATGTGAAAAACCCAAGATTACAAAATTGACCAAAAATTCTATCACTTTGAAGATGAGGAAAAACAAATTGAATAAATCCCATATCAATGCCCAAAACAAAGGAATATCGTTTATATAAACAAGCTACCTCTACAAATTTAAGATCAAATGTCTAAAATCGAAATAAATATACAATGACAAAAATGTTGCTATATTTGGGCACAATGCACTCTCAAGGCTATACAAAAAGTAAAGGTATCGCCTTCTTCCACTTATGACAAAGGGATAAAATCATAAAGAAATTTGTACCTTGCAAATATAACCAAATTTAATAAAAAAAAAATATTGTCCTCTCATACTTCTCTCGGGGAGTTCAATATTATTGACTCAATCTGTAACTGGAGAGCTCTAGCAGATAAACAAAGGCAGTGCTTCTGATAATAGTGTAGGAGAGATAAAAAAAGCAGGTAATGACAGGTACCATCATGAAAATGTGCATGCAGCTACACATGGTAAGAAAGTTGATTTTTTCTATGGCCAAAGCTTGATAACTTGGGCCCACTAAAATGCTCAGCATTCACTTTTTTTTTCTGTTACAGATCCTTGAAGATATCCAGGGGAAAATATCTAAACTATAAAAATCTAGGTGTGTTATATGAGTGGATACAACACTGATAAGAAATCAATGATAAACATTAATCAAAGAAAGACATTGGAGAGACATTAGAACTGACTAGAGAAGTTTACAAGTCTGTGCATTTTGTACATGGCACACTCTCAGAGGAGATGTATGGTTTCTTATCGTCCTTTAACTTCATATATGCTATGCTTATTGCTTATGAAATTTGATGACAAGATATATACATAATTTAAAAAATTTGAAGGTTGAAGAACTATTATGGAAGTTGAAACAACTGATCTCCCATGTGACTCTTCATTTTCTGACGTTTGAGCTAAACGATGTCAGATGTAATGGTTGAATTTGCCTTGTGTTGCATTTCCTTGCATACCACAAGGGTGCTGTCCCTCATCCTCACAATGTGAACACCTTGATTACTATAGAGAGCCCTGTAATGCAGTCAAGGAAGGGGTTCCAATTAAGCGATGCCTAATCCTTGCAGCCTGAGAACCCTCTCTCAATACAAAACAAAATTATCTCTCAGCAAGCTTCGACCCAATTGAAAAGCAACCCATATCACATAATAATTCACATGGAAATTTGGAGAGAAATAATTCCATAAATTAATTCATATGAGAAATTCCATTCCAAGTTTCTAACAAACATTCAGACAAGAACTATTATGCTGCAGACTATCATCTGACTACTGCTCAATGGATGTATACAACTGGTAACAATAGATAGTAAAACCTCATTTCTATTTATCTTTGTAAACTGAAAGATTTTAACAGTACCTTAAAAGAGTCATTGTTCTTTGAAATTAAAAAAGTAATAATAATATAATTGTTCTTTGAAATTGTCTTTTGTGCTACATAGGTTCAATTAAAAAATATCTTTTTCCCATAATGCTTCAGCAGTCCCTATTGTGAAAATCAGTCCCCACTAGTTTGAAATGAGGAAAACTCTTTCTAACACCGAGTCCATCTCAAAATAAAAATTCTATTTTGCTTCAAATTTCAGATGTTGCCTCCCATAAAAAATGCAGGGTAATTGAGCTACAATTGAGGGGATTAAATGGGGCTCATAGGATCCCAAACATGACTACAATTGCCCATTGGAATCATGGGAATCGCTATAATTGAACGAGGAAGAATTGAAGACAAAGTTTAGTATTATTAGCAATTATTTAACTATTTTTTTTTGGATGATGTGGATTACAGTCAACCAAGGATGCTCTTGTGTCATCTTTCCTTTTCAAGGATAAAGGTAGTAACATTGTCGGCTCTTGGTGATACCACATGTTGTGAGTGGGCCTTATTGGTGTAGTAGGTAGGTGTTTTGAACATTGATAAAGCTGATTATGAAGAGTGCATAAGGTTTGATTCACACTTGGATGGTGCCACATGCGATCTTCTTGAATTATCTTGCACCACTAGAAAAGTGTGGGGCATTTTGTGGAGATGCATTGATGATCTTGGAGATATTAAATATATTGAACCTTAGGAGAGCATTCTGAAGTATTTTTGACTACGAAACATAAAAGTTATAAAACATGAGTTAGCATTACTAATTTAGTACTTGTCTTGAGAATGGGCTTGGTAGGATATTTGGGCTTGGTAGGATATTTGGACTTGTGTTTAGATAATCCACCTTGGTTGGTTTTCATCTTTGAAGAATTTGGGCTCTTAACAATAAAGATTTATTGGTACATGATCTTCAAAGGGATACAATAACCACTCAACCGCTATTGTAATTTATTATATAAGGAGGAATATTCGATAAGGAATTAATACTCAAATCAAAGATGTGTATACTAGAGAGATGAAAATGAAAGAAAACTTCAAGCCTAAGATTTTAGAAAGGGAGACTTGCTTCAAGAGCTAGTAATCCGTTTGAAACATACAACCTAGATTAGTGCTATTCACAATCCTCACTCTTAGTGTTTTTGTTACTTGTTGCACAATAGAGGTAGATTGTAGATCGCAAACCACAATCTTTCATGGATATGAGGTCAACATCCATTCAGTTTTAGTGGGAAACATAACTCCTTTGTGGTACCCTTCTTTAAGGGAAAAGGAAGCAATGATAATATCCACAAAAATATTTAGAGGAACCTTGTGGTGTTTGTGGAGCATAGCCGTAATTTGAGATTTATAACAACTCCTCTCTGTCTATTTTAACTAGAGGAATCAAATTTTCACTTACTCAGGGTTCACCAACCTGAATAAGGGAAATGTATGTGTTGATAATGTTGTCTTGCTTGAGCTTCAACAATTGCTTTCTCAATCTTTGCATGGAACCTTGCATCTCCTCCTCTTGGAAGCATTAATACATAAAATTTTAACTTTCCCTTGGATTCCTATTAAGAGCTGATCAACACCCTCAAAGAGCACACACAATGTGACTAGAAAATTACACATCAGTCATGGGGATGATATATTGAAGTCTTCCCCCCAATTCTTTGTATTCAATAGGTGTTGAAAAAATGTTTGAGAATTTGGAAACACTTTGAGCTATACTAGTTTTTGATAGTGTTCCATTGGGATGCATCCCCTCCAAAAGATTGCAGTCTCTAGAGATGGGGATGCTTTTGAGATGTCGAGATGGTAAGGAAATGTCCCTCTGCTATGCTACCATTGCTGCTACTAGGTAGGATTTCCCCTTTAGAGAGGGAACATTTTTGGGGCATCCCCCCTAATGGGGATGTTGAGGGGATGCTAGGACATCCCCAAGACGCTCAAGAAACTCAACCATGTCTCTTGAAAATCTCATAAGCTTACAACTGTCCCCCACATTTGGCTTAAAAAATACTTTAGAAAAAGGGATTTGTGAAATAAGGACCACTAACCCTAATCCTTATAGTCCAATGGGCCCCACACACACTTTAAATAGTCAAAAACTATAAAAATTGCATGGCTCTCATCACTTAGATTGGTTGAATTCTTTACTTTATTGTTAGTTCTTTGGAGTGAAGATTTGGCTAGAAATATTGACATTGGTGTTAAAACATAGTGATCAAATTATAAAAATGGAATGTACCATGAAGGTTTGTGTGGTGTCAAAGGCATTAATTTGGGCTAGATGGTGGGCACTACCCCTCAACTTTGGTGGGGGCTACCCCCAAACCCTTGCAAGGGGCATAGCCCCTAGACCTTGGCCAACCGCTATTCCCTCACCATCCCCAAATCAAGGTCATCGGTTGCCTTGTCCCCAAAACCTGTCCCTTTGTTGTCTTGAACCCACCTGCCCTTGTTTTGAGTCTCTATGGAACATTGGTTGTTGAAAAAGTGCTTGCATAAATCATTCATTATAAAGAGGATGATATAAGAGACAAAAATTGAAGTAAAACATCAATGCTAGTGGTGTTCTCTCAAGGTAATAGTTATACAAAAGCACCATAAAGTATGAATAGAAGGTAGGATAACCAAGAAAAATATACAATGTTCCAAAGAAATCATTGAGTTTAGTAGCTATTAATTTGAAGGAAAAGTTATTTGAAGGGAAGAGATAGTAATTACAACCTTTCCATAGAAAATGCAAAGCTACTCTCTTCTACAAATAGGAGAAGTTGGAGGATGGGATTCAAGCTTGATGTTTTCCTTTTCACAATGGGTCGTCTAACCATCTTTGTTACAACAGGTTCAAGTTCATGGGGAATTCTTTTGCTTGGATTTTTTATGTCTTCTAATTTGAATTGGTTTATCATGAATTGGGGCCCTTTGTTTCAAAATGAGTAATTTGTTCTTGGAATCTGAAGTATCAAGTGCACTGATGTGCAACTTGTATTGTTCATAATAGTTCATAAAATTATCAGCTATAGTTGTAACATAAACACTTTAAAAAGCATCACAATTTGAATAGAACATCGAAAAATACACAAAGGATGATCCATTTAAAAAACATTGTGTCAATCATTTGCTCATCCATTTTAGTGACTCCATGCTCACTTAGTTGAAAATGAAACTATGTGAAATTAGAAAATAAATACTTAACGTAAGAAAGTAGGATAATTGCCAAGATTAAGAGCAATTAGTTGATTTTTGATTTAGTATGCATGGTTGATAATATAATTTCCCAAATATATAAGAACAGTTCTTCCATGTAGCTGAAGGAGAATTGATACTAGATAGATAAAATTTTAGATCAATAGAGATGAACATTCCGAGTAATTTGTGTGCTTCATCTGCTTGGCTGAAACACTTTTTTTTTTTTCAGTTTCTTGTGGTTCTTTTTATAGGTCCATAGAGACGTCATAGATATTAGAAACTATCAAATACCAAAACCCTCAATATAAATAAAGTAGTCAACTACCCTAGATATGTCCAATATTAGTATTGGAGTCTTTGTAGCATAATCTATTATTTATTCTATTTACTATGCTATTTTGCTATTATTGATCACAGTAATAGCACACTGATAGCTATTCCTTAGGAAAGGCTCTAGGCCTCGTTTTCATCATCCTCATCAGTCATTCTCCATCACACAACTATAATAGAATCACTCTTAGAACGGTACAACATATGTGCATTATTTGGGAAAGATATGGAATGGAATTTTTATGTCATATAACATCATTTTTCAATGAAACAAAACATAATATATCATTCCTTAGGTTGATGATAACATATTTTATCAAAACAGGGTATACTTTCAGATTGTGCATTAGATCAACCTTTATAGGAACTGTCCTAATAGACCTTACATGTACATGTACCAACCCAATTTCTCATAGATGCAACAATATATTAAAGAATCAAAAGAAAGGATGAAAAATACAATAAACAATGCAATTACACCTTTAGGAGCAAGAAGCTAGTCTTTTGGGTTAAGAAGAAATAATAAAAATACTTCCCAAAGCAAGCTATCAGAAGATCAATCTTTTTAGGCGTAAGTTAAAAATAGATCTTAATATTTTATCCGAATGGTTGAAGTAGAAGAGGATTTGAGCATAGTATATTAATATGGGGAAATGAGAACCCTTGAAGAAAAATGGTTCCCAAAGTGAGCTATTATATGACCAATTTTTGTTTCTGTAAGTCAGAAACAGATCTTATTTTAATCCCAATGGTTCTTCTAGAAGAAGAATCAAGCAGAGTATGTGAAAGGAGAGTTTCAATGAAGTATTGATATCATATTATTAACTTATTGGTGAAAAAGGAGGCCAAAAATGGGCTAAAAGAGATCTGTGTTGGCCCAATGGTGATTTAGGCTTATGTTAGAGTTGGGTGGTGTTTTATGATTTGATTGATCAATTTGTCTCCTTGTAGGGTCTATAGCTGTTATATGTGTTTGCTAGCCTTTCTGTAGGGCCTTTCACAATGAGACATTCCATTTCAAATACTAATAGAGCCAAATATTTTCCAACTTGGTGTGCCACCTTTGTTGCATCGATTATTTTATGCTTTGATTTAAGGCTGTATTGTTGATTGGATAAGGTTGAATAAAAGCTGGAATTTGTCCAAAATAGAGTAGAAGGTCATTTACCCAAAAACACACGTACAATGTATCCTGGATTAGTTCAGGACAAGAAGGTACCCATTGGAATCAGATCATATTTAGAATATTTGTTATGGAAATGGTACACAATCCCATAAGCATAAGAAAACTACAATATCTGTATATGCTTTGAATATATTGTGATTTATGTCTTGAGGATCTTGTGAAGAGATTTACTAAAGCTAATATTTTTAGCTCGTAGGTGGTATTGCTTCCCTCTTCTAAAAAGCCAAACTGTTTCCTTAACTTTCTTGGAAAAGTTCAAAAGTACACAAAGGACACACATCAGCTAATTCTTGAGGAGTTGAAAGCACCTCCTACCGTTGGTGTGGTATGTTGTTGAAATACTCATCTATATATATTTTATTAGGCACGTGGTTCTTAGTTTTACTGTCAAGTGCCAATATTTTATTGGATTAAACATGGGGTATTTTCTGCAAAACAAAATGATAGTTTTGGAAATTTCCTGTCTTTATTATGACTTATTGGATATATTTATCTCCAACAAAAATTCAGTAACCTCTAATTATCTTTTCCTCTTATACCCATTGGTTGCAATATAACATTCCACTTGGGATAGCAATCACTAATTTTTTCCTCCACAGCAGTTCTATTTTTCAAAAGAGTGTTTCGAAGGAGTAGTATGTTGAAATGGCAATCTTTATAGATTTTATCAGGTGTGTTGTGTACCATCATGTGTAATATTTGGTTGTCTATATCCACCTAGATGTAACTTGAAAGCAATAGTTGTAACTTGTATCTATGGGAGGAGTTTGGTTGCTATAAGATTCTCTAGATTCTATGCATGGTAGGAATCCTTGATATAACCTATCATTCAATTGGATGATGTTTTCTATTTTATCTATTGAACTTTCAGGTGTCACATTAGTGCATTACTGAAGTGAAGTGTTCTTCACTAAATTAATAGAGTTGTTGAATCTTCCAGTATACAATCCAAGACATTAGAGAACATTGAAATGTGCACCTCATAGGAAAGATATTTATCAATGCTTCTTTACCTATAATAAGACTTCTATCGATATTATTCCTTGTCCTGACTCCTATGTTTGATAGATTTGTTTTACTTTTAGCTTTTTGATTAAAGAAAATTTTCACTGATTTTCTATTATGTTGTGTGATATACACATTAAGTAAACTTATGCTGCCATGTAGGGAGTGGAATGGTATTTATAGGATCAGACCCTTCCAACTATCTTTATAATGGCTAGGTCAAATTAGACCCTGCTTACCTAATCAAAAACTATCTTTATAATGGTTAGGTCAAATTTTCTTAGATGCATTTAACTTATTATGTAAGAACTTGCAATACATAGATACCTTAAACATCAGAGTCTTTAGAGCACATTTAAGCTAGAATGTTTCTTTTCATTAGCTCCCACGTAATTTGAAATATAGCAGTCATTGGTAGTCTGATGTAGACCAATCAATGAATGGTTGAGTTATTTTGAGGGGTTGTGCTTCTAAATATAGAAGAAGTTGTTAGCTGCCCTTTTTCAAGGGAAGAGATGAACACAACTATTATAGTATAGAATATTGTAAACAAAATGTTGCATAGTGTTAGGAGCAGATTAGGAGTTAACAATAGCTTGTCTTTTATGTACACATTTACTGAGAAATTGGAAGATATAGAAGAAGCTTTCTCTTGGGTTCTATAGCTTGCTTCTTATTTGCTGTTGATCATTTTTCTCTCCCAGCTGACTTCTTGTAACTGTATTCTTTTTTTCCTTGCAAAACATAATTAATTTTGGGTGTAGGGTTCTTCATCAACAGTAAATGTGTTGCATCAACTGGCATGAGAACATCCAAAGATGCTGGGAGTAGAGAATCATGTGACAGCCTTAGCTGTTGTTATTGAGGAGATTAGTAGATAGGTTAGAAGAGAGCTATGGCTATGGCTATGGCTATGGATGTAGAGGTTGTTTCATAATGCAACAAAGAACTAAGACAAAAGAAGAGGTCAAAGCAAACAAAAGAAAAGCGAAGGAGATTACAAAAAATGGAGTTTGAGATGGAGGAATTGTGGTGGATGTTGGAGCAGTTTGAGGCAAGTAATAAGAAATCAAGGAAATAAACCCAATAGTGGGAAAGCAAAGAAAATGAAGTTGAAGCAAAGGAATTCAAGGGTTGTGAGAAAATGGAAAAGATTGGTGAGAATAAATACTCACCTTGTGAGCAAGAGCTTCTTTTAGAGAGGAAAGGCATATAGTTTAAGATTGGTTAAGGGATAGAACTACTAAAGCAGGGAAATATTAAATCCCTTGAGAAGCTGGTAAAATTACTCGTGGATAGGCCATTAAATATGCTCTGCAGAACTTTTAAGAGAGAGGAAATAATTAATACTTGGGGCTTTGTTCCAAATGAAGTTATGAAGAATGGTAAATCGACATTATCCAAAATAGAACTTGAAGAAGATGAATGGGATGAAGATGTTGAGCACTCTTACCTTGAAGAAGTGGAAAGTATTGATAACCGTGATGGAAGATGAGAAAATTTAGAAGACTGCAATGAAGAAAAATGCAACCTATCATTAGAGGTTTCCCAAGAAATAGTAGTTGTAGAAACAATCCACATTAGAGATGAAGTAATAAGTAATAACACATGTGGAGATCTATGGAGGCCCCATGTTTGATGAGGGAGAAGGTGAAGTCATATTAACTTTAGAGAACACAACAAAGAAGGTGCAGCTGGGAGGATGTCTTGAAAATCCCATATTTTATGAAAAGAGAGAAATAAACCATCTCTTACTTGGAGAAGGAAAGTTAAAAGAACTTCATAAGCTCTTATAAATGGTGCAGCTACAATGAAGTTTGATGGTGCAATAAGGATGGAAATAGAAGAAGAAATGGATGCTAGCATAGAGGTAGCTATGAGAAGAATGGGTAATCAACTTGATACCCAATCATAGAGGAGAAGATGAAAACTGAAAAGAGAGAAGAGGAGCTGTGGTTAGGCTTAAATTGTTGGTTTAGAAGTCCAACAACATGTTGGAAAAATGATGAGAAAAATCAGAATGACTTTTTCTGGAGGAGGACAGGTAGAGGTGGGGCTAAACCTGTAAGGAGTTGGAAAAATAGAAAGAGAACAATTTGGTAAAGGAGGATGGTTTATCATCCAACAATTTGTTGAAACAGAGGAAGAAATTCTTTGGAAAACTATGGAAGTACTGTAATAACCGCATCTTGGTCACTACAATTTTTTTTTGGAACAATCCTAAAATAATATATTCTTAAATCATTGTCTATATGCAGTTCTACTGGTGTTGTAATGAACTCTATCATTAATTCCATCATAGTGTGCAGTTAACAATTAAGGAATGCTATCGGTAATGCATTTGCAAAATTTAGTACAACATTGATGATCCTCAAGTTATATTTATATCACATTGGTACTGAAAGTCAAGTAATGATAGTAGAACCTAATCTTTACACATATCATATCTATAGCCCATAAGGAAACTACATATCCAAATCTTTCTATTGCAAATGAAATCCTAAAATAATATATATAATTTACTCAAATAAACATTTTCAATAATAATCATGTAACATTAGAATAAATATCAACAATTAAAAGAGTAATACCTCCGTCGTGGTTGTTTGATAGAGATAACACATTTCCTCTACAGTTTTGCATTCCTCTTGGTTTGGGTGGTCGGGTGCAATATGATCCCAACCATGTAGATAAGAAATCCCTAACCACCCCATCCATGATCTAATACAGAGATTTGAGGATCATCAGGGTTTGGTAATGCGAATGCAGGATAAATTTGTCAGAGACCATGTGCCTTCATCAACAAGTACAGAGCATGAAGGAGAATACTTTTTCTAATGCATATCAAGACAGTTTAAACCCTTCGAGACTCCTGAAAGCCTGTGTGCAGCTAACTGCAAGTCCATTGCAAAGGCTAAGATTCTTTTTGTATAAGGCAATCAAGACAGTAAATATTTATGTGAACAAAGGGCTACGGTCTAGGCTTGAGCTCTTTGGAACCATATAAGCCTCAAACAAAATTGAAGCACTTTCAAAAGAAAAGTTAGATTTAGGACACTCGACAATCACAAGAAAAGATAATTCACATTTCAGATGTAGAAAACCACCAAACACAAGAAGAAAAGAAAAATCTAAATCCAGAAATTGGTATTGGAGATATTGAAATTATAGCCAAAAAATGATATAAACGATCCTGGAGATACCTTTCATCCATTAAATTTTTGTTAAAATAGGCAAGCCTATAAAATATTAAAATACCTTTCCTCTACTACTAACTTGGGCAGGGATTTGAAGCATGCATAACCACCCTCCGCTTCCTAGGATTTGAAGGCCTCTGTAACACAAACAACACTTGTTCAACATACCTACAAGCAAATCAATATAGGAAAAACACTCACAACAAAACTTACATTGACAATACTTGGAGAATTGTTTAAAATTGCAGGAGCTTAATTTCACGGCACAACTCAAAAGCTTCTCTCACCTTTCCACTTCAAGGGAAACCCTAACTGAAGATGTTTCCACGGGTAACTCTAACTCAAATATGGTTTTCCTTCAGCCCAACATGCTAGATTTGATCTTCGACCTTGGACAACCATGAGGAGGGATTCCATGCCCTTCTAATTGTGTGACTATCTCTTCCTAACAGTTGCAGCCATGAACGAGTACACATAGGGGTAAGGGAAAAGAAAATGCATGTCAAAAGGGAGGGAAAATGAATTGAGGGGAGGGAAATAATTTTTTTTATTTTAAAAAGATATTTTTTATTATTATCTTAATTTAAAACAATTAGAAAATTAAAAATATAATTTAAACATAAAATATATATTTAAGACAAAATTAATATTTTGTCTTAAATTAATGTCTTAAATCCCCCTTGTATGTAGTAGTGCCAAAATCGATCATTGTTATTTCTATTTCGCATTATTAAGATGGTTGAGTATATCAGCAAGCGAAGATAGAAGTGAGTCAATCTTCATTTTTAGGGAAAAATGTTCTTTTTTTAAGGGAAAAATCTTCATTTTTAGTAGATTTGACCATTACGTTTCTTCAATCTATGTAAATTGAATCTAATTGCTTCTAGAAATAACTACTTGACCTTACATTTTTAAGGTATTGATTCTAGAAATAATTACTTTTACATACATTACTTTTCTACAATCCATGTAAATTGAATCTAATTGCTTCTAGAAATAACTACTTGACCTTTTGAAATGAAAGTGTCTGCAAGATAGCCCTCAAAATGCAATCGGATTGTTTAAATCATATTTTATTAGTGAAATTGACCACAATTGCTCTTTGATACATTTCACATGCTAACACAATAGGAAAAACAAATTGGCTTCAAATCATAGTTAAAAACATTAAATGATTCATTAACATAATAAGTAATAAAAGTTAAAGAATGTAAATGTTAATTTTTTTTATAAAATATGTGAAGGCCTTAAGACTGCACTGAGAGGCAACACCTTCCACGCAATAGGTATTTTTGGTGCACCAAGCAACCTAGGCAACCAAATGACCCACTTAGGTAGGGGTCCCATGAGGGGGGCTTAAGCTCTATGGATTATGATCAAATTCGAAAGAAAAAAGAATAGAGGAGTAATAGTCATTTATTTAGTCATTTTTATTTGTTTGACCAATCATTTAGTTGTAATTTTACCCGATGACCAAATTAGTCATTTATACTTGTGAATTGCAAAAAAATAGTAGAATTTAGTCATTTTTAGTCACGTGACTAAAAGTTTTTGTCACGTGACTAATTTTTTTTGTCACGTGACTAAATTTTTTTGTCACATGACTAAAAGTTTTAGTCACGTAGTCATTTATTTGCCAAATTCTACTAGTGGATGTTGTTTAAACACATTGGTAGTATAGTCATATTGTTATAGGATGATTATGTGGGGTTATTCCTGGGATTGGTCAGATCCGTGGGAAAGGGGGTAACCTAGATATAGAGTATAATGGTCATTATAAACCAAATCGAGCTAGAAAGGTGGGTGGACATGTGATGTATACTCTAAGTTGAGGGTAATGGAAACTTTGGCCAAAGTAGTGTAAGTAGCCACTATTTACACTATCGGTTTCACTATGATTCAGGATTACGTACTCGGCATGGGAAGTTCATACATGTAAGTTGTAACCATTGTATGCCAGTCTAGAAACATATAGGACACAAAAATAAGCTCAGAATAGGCTATTGTTATGAGGTTACCAAGCCAATCTCTTCATTGAAGGGTAGGGCCATCTTATCGGTTAGGTAGATGTGCGGGAATCACAGTAAGTCTGAGGTTGGCGGAAAAGCGCTTGAGTGATACTTCTTCTCTTCAATTGGCGACCGAGATTTGAGGGGGAACTCCTAGGCCATTGTACTTTATACTTATTGTAAGCTTGTTTAAGCTATGTATGTAATCTATATCCATCTTTATTGAAATTGAAAATAGGAAATGTCATATGAAAATCATGTATCATCATTATTTGAATAAATGAAAGGAATTCTTTTGTATGCAATGGAAAAGTTTGAAATATGTTTCAAATGTGCATTTATTATTCAAAGGAATTTTTTTTTTTTATTGCTCTTAAAGATTAGATGCATAAACTATTCACTTGTGGGTAAAACATAAAAAAATTACCGTGTAGAATAATGGGCATGTTACACGTGGTACCAGAGCTACCAAGTTCAGCTTTGGAACCTATGTGCTTGCTATGTTTCCAATCCAACATTATGAGAATCTAATGTTTGGAAATTCTTGTGCTAGGATGGTGCATCTCAGGATGACTGCAAGGAAGTCAGTGATTAGAAATGAATGCTACCTACAGGCCAAGAAGGAAAGAGAATCCCTTGTTTGTACCATAGAGGGAACTAACTATGACAAAACCATATGGTTAAGTGATACTGAGACATTCGGTCATGCTCTATTGTGAATTAGCCAACAGAAGAGAAGGATGAGAGATGAAGCCAACTTTAACTATCTACCTCCTATCTCACTGGAAAAATTAGACTCATTATCACTTTCTAGGGATATGCCCTCAGAATGTAGTGTTAGTCCAATAATGTTGTTTAGGGACCCTTGTGTTATACCTATGCATGAAATAATTGTAGTAGCCTCAAGTGGCAAATCAGAGGAATATGTTCCCCGAAATTATGTATCAGAAGATAAATTTGAGGGATACTACCCTTTTTGGGATAGAGAAGAGCTAAAATCAGAGGGTTATACCCCATGTAGCTATGTATCGGAAAGCGAATCCGAGGGATACTCTCCTTTAGACTATCTTAATAGTGACTCTATGTAAACTTAAGGATATTGAAAACCTTCATCAAATTGAAATTAAAACATGTTTTTTTTGGAAAAACTTGAGTAAAAGTTCTTTGTGATATTCATATATGAATGATTGTTCTTCAATGCTTATAGGAAGTTAAGTAAACTTTCTTAGACCTAATTAAATGAAACCTCCAGGAAAACTGATCTTGGAAAATGGATAGAACACGAGCTAACATCGGGGAAAGTTAGGAAGTAGGAAAAGGTACAAAAAATGTGGAAGCTAAGTTGGACCGCATCTTGTCTTTAATGGATGAAACAAGAGCAAGGATAAGAACCCTAGAACAAGAAGTAAGGGGTAAAGGAGGAGTGGAACAAGAAGTCCCAAACAATTATGAAGAAATACCTCATAATGAAGAGGAAGGGGAGAATTCTTGAGATCACAACCATTCTAGAGAACAAGAGGAAGAAGAGCCACATTCAAAGTCGAAAGGAACTAAAAGGAAGCGATTGGCCAATGAGTTGTCCTGAGACATGAAGAAAATCACTCCTCCTAAGTTTGAGGGTAGTGCTACTAGGGTTGCGATTGAATCTTGGCTTAGGATATAGAAAAGTACTTTGAGATTAAAAATTATTCTGAAGTCACTAAGGCCATATGGAGATCTTACCAGTTGGCAGGAGAAGCATCCAATTGGTGGATGAAAAAGAAAATAAAGTTAAGACTCAGTTCCTTGAAGTTGACATGGAGCGAGTTTTTGGAGATCTTTTGGAAATGGTGGTTACCACAACTCTTCTATGATCAGAAGCTCATTGATTTTCAAAATATTAAACAAGGAGATTATTCAGTAAATAAATATTGGGAAAAGTTCACCCATATCTTGAGGCACGTACCCATGTTCCAAAAGGATGAACGATTCCAGATAAGGAAGTTCATACTCATAAAGACATTGCATGTCAATATAGGAAAATAATGCATCATATGACAAAAACTATTACTTCAAGTCATTCATAACTAGAAAAAAATTAGTCTACATGACTTACTATTTCTAATGTGAAAGGTTAAGATGATTTTGAGCTTTTTGGGTGTGCGTTTGGTGAGGTTGTGGTTGTTGGTTTTAGTCTAGTAGATGGTAGTGTGGGTGGGATGGTCCACACTCACTCCTTTTTGACTATGGCCAGCTAATAGGTTCCTAGTTTGTCTTAAAGTTTGTTCCCTCTCTTGCTCACATTCCCCCTATCATGGCTTATGGATATGAGATGATTGATGAAAATAATTTTTATGCCCATAGAAGTTTGATTTGTAAATTTAATCATTTTTATTCCTTTTTTGGACCTACACAAATGGGTTTTGGAGTCTTGGAGGCATCTCACTAGTGGCATAATCAAGTTGTATCATTGTGCTAGGGACTTCTTTATCGTAGGTTTTCAGTCTCCAAAGAATTTTGAGGTGGTCTTGAATGGATAATTATGGACGTGAAGTGAATATTCCCTCTCTCTCAAATTGTGGTTTCCTTCTTTCAACCCTATGATGAAATATCTCACTATACTACATATTTGGGTCAAGTTTCCCAACTTCTCCCTCTTCATTTTTGGGATGAATCTTATTTTGAGGATATCAACAATTCTATCAATCATTTTTTGAAGATGGATTTACACTACATATAATATTGACCATCCTACTTTTTCTTATATCTTGGTGGACGTTGACATATCCAAGGCTCTTCATGAGGGTTTTTTTTTATGGTTATAGATAGGTAGTGGAATCAGTTGAATGATTATAAAATCCTACCATTTTGGTGTGGATGGTGCTTCTCTATCGGTCATCTTGCTTTAAAGTTTCCCTAGTCTTAATGTAGGAATACAAGTTAGATACTTGGTGGAGGAGTTCCCTCCCTAAATTTTTGACTATGGATACTTCTACTGTCTCGACCCTCTTGTGGGAAAGGATCCTTATCTTGCCTCCTTGCTGATGGTTCATGATTTGTGTTGGATTCCCCTAGGGTTAGTACATCCTTAACAAATTTGTTGTCCTAAGATGTAGATTCTCCTTTGAAAACTTTTTTGGCCTCTCAATCTTATGTTTTTTGTGCATTGGTTGTGGACTACATGAGCATTCATGTTCTTGTCTAGTCTAGGGATACAACTCAACATATAAATTTTTTCTAGGTAGACTTTTATCCTCTTTGTGGGAGGAGACCCTAGTTGAGGTGATAGTTGAGGAATCTCTTCTATCTCCTCAATCAGAGAAACTTGAAAATGGTGTATCTTGGATGGTTGTACAAATAAGAAAGATAGGCCTTCCTAAATTTATTTTTAAATCCCATCCATAAGCTAAGGGGGTGAATATTTATAGGAAAGAAAATATCATTGTGCAGGCTGGTTGATGTACAAGGTTCTCAACCCTTTCAAAAATTGGGTTAGATGTTCGATGTTTTCATGTTGGTTAAGAATTATTTAGTGGAGACCTATTGAAATTGGGTTTTAGTAGCTTTTCAAAAGCTATTTACCCTTAATCAAAAACTTATTGGACCTATGTAATATATTGTAGATTTGAAAATTTAATGGACATTGCTTATAATGCCCAAATACCCAAAGGGACGACCTGCCTAATGGATTGGTCCTCTTGGCATAGCCTACCTAGTAGCCTAGTTTTCCTAATATGACCTAGTCCTAACATTTTTTTCTACAATTTAATTTCTTAGATCCATTGTTAATGTTGGTTCCATTCTTGTGAACTCAAATCATGAAAATTAAAAATAAATAAAATTACACTAGCAATATAAGATTCTCCTATGCTTGGAAAACATAATTTCCCAAAACAACATATATTTGAATTTCATTCTTGTTCATTTAATTTGATAGATCACATAATTTAGAATCACCAATTTGGTTTTTATAGTTCACTGGCTTAAAATTTCTCCAATTTCACAATTTCACTCAAATTAACATCAAATAATAGACACATTATTTGAAATCAACAAGCAACATTCATGTACAATCATCTAATCATTAGAGATTCATATATCAAGTCCTAATTGAATAAAACCCCTATCTTTTGAGAAAAACCTCTTGCTTTGGTTATCTTCCTACAAGTTTTTCTTGTCATAGAACTAGGTTTCAATACACAATTTAAATTATTGATTTTGTAGAATAAAATTAGATTTATTACAACTTCCAATTCATCCAAAATTATTATGACAATACTCTAATTTTAATCTACTTGAATCCCTGTAATTTTCTTATGTTTTACAATCTTCTTCTACAAATAACCTTTATTTTTCCTCTAAAATTCAAATCTTTGATTTTAAACCCATAAGATGATATTTAAATAAGTTTCATTATCAAGTTACAACAAAATTCAAATATTTATTTTATTCATGAATCAAAATATGCTCATAACCCTAATAATTTTATAATTTCAATACTAATTTCTTCTTTAACAAGAAATCACAAATAAACACAACCTCTATAGAAAATCAATAAATCCCATTTCACATGAAAAATATTAAATTCATTATTAACTAAATTGAAATAATTTCTATAGCTTTCCATGAATTAAGTTCTAAACTTATTCAATAAATTTTTTTGACAATTTAAAGAAGAATCTACTTGCAAGCAAAATCATTAAATTGGAGAAAACACTTCAATCTCCAAGCATTCAAAAAGTTTTGCATGTTTTGCTAAATGGATTTTTTAAAATCCAATATTCTTTGTTATTTTCAAACCCTAATTAAAAAACCTAGTTAAAATAATATTTCTTATTATCTATGAATACAAATCTAATTAAAATAACACATGAACATTCATCCACTATAGTATCTATACTAAAATATTTTCTTTTCAATTTATTTTAAACACAAATTCTTTCTCTACTAATTTTAGTGAAGTATTTTAATTTTTTTGATAGATTAATTTGGAACTTAGGGGGCCAAATCTGAAATACATTGAGATTCATGAACAAAAGATAGACATCAAAATTTACAAATTTTTACAAAATTTTGCCTTATGGTAGCGAGAAGCCAACTACTATTTAGTATCTTCTTTGCCTATCACCTCCATCTCCTCAGGGCCACCCTACATCGTGGGAAGAGCCAACAATAGGGGCCATCCTATTGGCCTATATGCACCCACAATCTCCTTCAAAAGGGTGATGTTCCTAGTTACCTCTAGTATGTGAGTGTCTGCATCCTCTCCCACACTCCAGATTAGGAAAGGCACCTGTAAATCATTGTAGTACATCATAAGTTGGTTCTAAACACCTTCAATCAATCATAGTCCCCAACCCATGACTATTATGTCTAAATACATCAATATCTCCTCTTGCCGCCTTGATTTGACCCATTTCTGCATCAACCACTTCACTGTCAATTTCTCCTCCCTCGCTTGGAGCAGCCACACCATAAATATAGAGGAAATGTTGTTTACGTGATATGGATAAGTGGATGATAAGTATTCGGTTCCAAATATTTCCTTTATGGCTTCTAAGGCCTCCATCTTAGCAACATTGAAAATATTCCACAGGCGCTAATCTATGACCTTACCTTTGAATATTTGCCTCTCTTCCATGTTGAGACTTATGGTAGAATCCATTTTTCATAATACCAAACCTTTGATGGTGTAGATAGATACAATATTTTCACCACCATTCTCACTTGACCATTAATTTTTGAATGAGATTGGCTTAAATTCCCTCATCCTCCTATGTCCCATCACCCCTAGCAATTGCATTTGGGAATAAGTTGAAATCCACCAAATTTATCCCACCTTGGTTGAAAATAATATTAATAGCCTCTTTGGATAACTTGTCTACCTTCGAGTTGATTTCTTGGTAGATGTGTATCAACCTAAAATCCTTGAAGTAGGCGATGCTTCCAATTGGGAGTTTCTTAGCATTGGATGGCATTGATTGTGATTAACGAATCTCCTTCTAGGTGGAGTCTCTTGAAGCCCAGTCATCTGCATAAATTAATGCTCAACCATGCCACTTGAAACTTGACTTCATTGTTCATCCCCTCTTGCAATTTTTTGGCCTCCACTACTAAGGTGTTTCCATTTCTATCTCTTAGAATGCAACTCACACTTGAAGGACCTAGATTTCCCCTAGATGCCCCATCAAAATTCACTTTAACCCATCCTTCTTTCGGTGGTAGCCACTTCACATTTAGTCTCATATTGAGAGTGGGATCAACTTGTCTATCCCCATAAATGTGGGGAGTAGTAAGCCTAGACCATCATTTCTTGATTTGTTCATCCTGTAGGGTGAATGAACTCTTCTTGAGATTTTGATTTGTGATTTCACTATTCACTACTTCTGAAATGAATGATTCACGTTTATTGATGATCCATCTAATGATCTCTTCTTCTCCTAAAAAACTCTCATGTTAATATGGGGCCTCTCTAATGTCTGATTAACTTGGTGCTACAGGTAGACACACAATTAAGAGGGTGGATTCCTAGCTAAACATTTCACCTTTCACAAGAGTTAATTATCAACCAGGGTCTCATAAGCTTTAGATAGTGCTGACACAATATATGCATTCATAGATTCTAAATGCATCCTATATCAATGAAGTATAGGTGATTACACATGTACAAAAAACTATAAAAGCTGGAAAAGGAAATGAAATGCTAATTTATAAAACAAGGGAAATAAACATAAGTTTCTACCTTATGCTACAGGTACCTATCACTCAAGCCTGTAACTGCTAACTACTAAAACTGAACTGCAACTAATTCCTCTGTATAATGCAAGAAACATTAGGCTATAAAATTCAACTGAAACTACAAAATCACATTCATGAATTCCACATGCATGTAATTGGAAACTATCTTAACTAAATTCAACAATGCATTAATTAATCTAATAACAAGAAATATAATGGATTAGTAGTACCTTAAGTGGCCCTTTCTTGAGTTGTTGCTTCCATAAAAGATGTCAAACACTTACTACTTAATCAAAAAAATATGATATTGAAATAAATCCTTTATTGCATAAAAATTATGAACTCGTACATATAATTTGACAAGAATTTTCTATAGATTGCTTATTCAACAATACCCATTTACTACTGCAACTTGACAACAAAAAAATATCTTGTTATAGTTTATGCATTGACAATAACTCAAAGCGTAATTGTTGAGACAATAGTTCCATTTCCTAGATTCCACAACCGAGTCTTTCCTAAAGAGGAAAGACTCGGTATAGCACATGGGTCCAAAGAGGTATTTGGTTTAACCCCTTTGATAGTTCCTTCATTTAGCAATTTAGAAATATTGTGGCTTAACACATCAATAACCATAATGAAAAGATGAGGGGTCCCCTTGTCTAATCCCTTTTCCAACCTTGAAGAAACCATAGGGCACCCCATTAACCAAAACAAAGTACTTAACAGTGGAAATATATTCATTAATGAGGTTAATGATTGACTAATTGAACCCCAAACTTATTAAGCACTTTGAGAAGAAACTTTCAAAATAATTTATCATATGCTTTAGAGATATCAAGTTTAAAGGCCATACCTATAAGGTTACATCTATATATGGAATGAAGAATTTAATGAGTGGAGATGGAAACATCTAGAATTTGGCGTCCGGGGACAAATCCTTTTAAACAAGGGCTGATCATCTTATCCAGGAGAGGTTTCAGCTGATTGACAATGATTTTGGAGAAGATTTTGTAGATAGTATTGCATATGTTGATGGGCTTGAAATCAACCATAGTTTGAGGGTTAGCATTTTTGGGGATGAGAGCTATAAAAGTATGGTTCAACTATTACAAGAGTTTGTTGGTTTTGAAGAATCCTTTAGTAGCAAGGAAGATATCTTCACCCATAATATCCCAAAATTCTTGGAAGAAGGCTGGTGGGAAGCCATCCGGACCAGGGGATTTGAACGTCCCCATACTAAAGACAACCATCTTGACTTCATCAGGAGTGACATACTTGAGAATAGCAGTATTATCATTGTCAGTAAAAATGGAGGGGGTGTTTTTCAACAACCGATCATCAAAACCAGTAGAGGGACTGACAATAGGCGCTACAAAAGACTATTAAAAGTAGGTAGAGTCTATTAACCCAATTTGAGCCGAGGTAGTGCCTTCAGTCCCAAGGTCATCTTTAAGCTTCTTTATTTGATTCCTTTTTCTATGTTTAAGAGCTAAGATATGGAAGAAAGAGGAGTTACAATCCCCTTCTTTTAGCCATTGTATTTTGGACTTTTGTTTCCAAAATAATACTTCTTTTTTTAGAATATTAGCCCAATCAGTGCAGTAGTCCTCAATTTGGAAAGTTTTTTCACCCACATCACCATTCACCATTCTGACTTGGATTTCCTTGAGTTTAGCTGTAAGATATTTTTGGTGAAAAATATCCTCAAAAACCCACTTGTTCTAGCCTTTCACCATATTTTTGAGTTTTTGAGAAACATGATACATAGAGGAACCATGAATGGGAATATTCCACCAAGTAGAAATTTTATCCTTAAATTTGGATGGGAGCTCCACATAATCTCATATTTGAAAGGGTAAGGACCAACAATAGAGTTGTCATCCAAATACGCAAAATAGGGTTATGATCTAACACAGTCTTAGGAAGAGCCTGCAAGTTGGAGCCATGGAGGGTTGCCCAGTTGGGGGAAAAAAGGAAGTGATCAAGTCTAACTTGTATAAAATTTTCCCCAAGCCTTAGATTAGTCCAAGGGAAGGGTTGTCCTTGAAGGTATATATCAATTAGCCCAATAATATTCAATAGATCAACCAAATCTGCCATACTGTTAGTATAATCCATCAACCCCCTCACTTCTCAAAGGGGTAGAGGGAGGATTTTAAATCCTTGGAAACCAACCAACGATCCTCTTTATTACCCATAATCCAATCATAATGCTCATTTCAGAGGCTTTTCCTAGCATTCCTAACATTAGGGGCATATATATTGATGAATATCTAAGGAAACCCATTGGTAGATAACTAAACACCCAAGCTATGCTCGGTTTGGAATAGTTTAGAGAAACACAATATATTCAGATTCCACATAACCACAAGGCCCCCTAAGTCACTAGAGGCATCACTGACCAAGAAGTGGGCACGAGGCCAAATATTCTTAGCTATCAAATCAAAGTTAGTGTTTTTTATCTTAACTTCTTGTAAAAGTAGAATGTCAATCTTGTGCTCCCAAATGTAGTTTTTTAGAGCCAACTACTTATGTGGGCTGTTGAGCCCTCTAATGTTCCAAGAGAGGAACTTAATTTTATAAATATTTTTGGAGGGTGATTTCAACATCATTTATTTTCTAATAGCAATCTCCTTAGCCATTTCCCTATTCCTGGTTTTCTTTTGGGAAGGTCTACCCGATTTGATCTCAACCCCCACATTTTCCTTTTTTTGCTTGAATTTTTATTGGGAGTTAACCAGTCATCCATGCCATTCTATTGGCTATTATTTTGAGTTCCATCTATTGTTTCAGTCATCTTGGTTCTTAAAAAGTCTACAGGAGACTCCTCACCTATATTGAGATTGGAAATTTCCCCATCCTCAAGATCCATTTTTTCCAAGGTAGTTTGAAGACCTTGAGCAACCAGAGGAGTGGGAATTTGAGCAACCTTATAATCTGGGGTAGTAGGGGCACAGGGGGAGCCCATTTGAGAACCATTCAAATAAAGATTTTTAGTAGGGAGTTTGAACCAGACACTGGAATGATAGGAGCTACCAGGTGAAAAACCAAACTAGAACATGCCACAGGTGCAAATGTGGGGAGTACTTAAGAATATTTAAGATATATACTTTAAAGGGATAGTTGGCAATGGGATCTTCTTGATGAACAATATGTTCCTTGGGTTTTTGCTGGCTCATGAGCATGGAATTACAGTAAAAAATGAGGTGCCCTAGTTTGGAGCATTTCTAGCAATAAAAAATAACATTCTCATAGCAAACTTATTGGGACCAAATCCCGAAATTGGACCTCAAAGTCACAGAGTTAGGAAAAGATTTATTAATGTCAATATTGACACAAATGGGAAAACACTAAGCTGGACCTCATTTTGGTAATGATGTTGGTAATTATAAATTGTTTGATCGAGTCCCCAATACATTGAAAAACTGACTCGTCCTAATATTCAAGCGGTAGTCATGGCAGGCAGATCCAAATAGGGGCTTATTTTTTGAGGTCGACAGTAGGGTCAAAGCTAGGCTTCCAACGACAGAGAGAAATTCCATGTTTTTCGTAAACCCACAGACTAGAGGAGAGAATCAAAAGCAAATCATCTGATGAAGTAAACCTGAAGAGAGACAACCCTATCGCCATTACACAAACATCTACACTGCCTTTCAAGTGTTGTTTATCTTTTGTCCAGCGTTGAACCATGTCAATGGAAGGTTGGAAAGAGAAATTTTTTCCCACCAAAGTGCTTTCCATTGACAAAATAATTCTATCCACCATTGAGTCTAGGATAGAGATTTCAGTCCCAAAGATAAATTCCAAGATCACTGGCCAACAGTGATCACTTTCAAGAAAAGGACTAAGAGGAGAGTTGAGAAGTACAGTCTTCCAACCCTTGGGGGCCCCGAACTAGCAGGAATCACATGCACGCCATCAGTCCCCTCAAAGGGAGGAGGGACCCTTGAGGAAAGTGGGGAATCATGTGCGAGGTGCAGAGTTGGGTTAGGAAGGTACAAGGGAGGGGGACTGTGGGGTACTCCCAAGGAACATCCGCCATGCATGCAAAGAGTCCAAAATCATAGCAACCATTAAGATAATACTCTCATTTTATGTCTTTATTTTAATAAAATTAATAATTTCAGCTCATTTTTTTATATTATAAGCTTAATAGCAATGGGTTTAAAAGATTAAAGGTACTATATAACAAGTCTCCTCTATGAAGTTCATATTAAAAATAGAATTAAAATATACACATAATAGGGAATCCAAGCCTAATATGACCAAGAATATCTCACCTCCCATTTGTAGGACTTAGAAGCAAGTCCATCCTTGAGCTAGGAGGCTCCTAAGAAATTGGTTTCCACAACACAAAACACATACAAACATCACAATTCTATAACTACCCAAATGACCAACACACACAAATGAATCTTCACAAGATTCATAATCAAGGGAGAGCCAATGGGACTCACTAACCTCTTGGGGAAATAATCAAAATATAACCATAATATCCATTTCTTCACAAAATAAATAATTCCCTACTCTAAAACCATGCAATACTCCATCACCAAATCACATAACCCCCAAAAAACAAAAATATCATAATATTTTATTTTCTCTCCACAACCCATTCACTTTTCATAAAGGAACTTATGCAAAATACCATCCAAATCACATAACCTTAGCAACACAAATCACTCATAATATTTTTGTTTCCTCTCTACAATCCAATCACCATACACAAAGGAACTCATGCCAAAACATATTCTAATAGCATATTTTTCCAAAAATATATTCCACACCTCTCTCAATCCCAACACATGGGTGGCTTTTAACCCAAATTGGAAGATCCACACCCAACATAAACTCATATCCAAAATGATCAATACACAAAGTAGCAACACACAAAGGGGTTTTCAACATAAAAATAAGTGGATACATAGAAAATCAGCAACCATATATTTCATACTAAACACAAATAAAAATACGAAAAATTTAAACATGGCTCAAAATATTACCTCTATGCTTCAACCAAATTAGGTGAATCCTTGATTCATATTATTCTAATTTTCCTCTTGTCCAAGTTCTTCAAATCTTTCTCCAATATTCCCTCTTCCAAAGTCCTTTTTTTTCAAAATAGAAAATTCCAAAAATAAAAAGATCAACCCCAAAACAAGCTTCTAAAGGGTAATTAATAAAAAAAATAAAGAACTAGGGTTAAGTTTTGACTTCAATTTTAAATTTAGATTTTTGTCTCTCAAAAAACTCATCACCAATCTTCCAAGGAACTTTTCAAGCCTCTAGACACTTTCAAAATACCTTTTAAGCATTTAGACATGGGCTATACTCATATTTTATCACTATAAGAGTTTAATTTTACACAAGTAATAAATAAAATAATATTTTATGACCCTAAAAATCCCCTCTTAATTTTATATCTGAAATTTAATATTTAAGAAAATTCAACCACAACCCACATTGGATAATGATAATAAAATACTAACACAATCACACTCACATTAATTTTACAAAATAATACCTTAATCCTCTCTTAAGATAAGGCCTAGCTACAATGGGGAAACACAACAATGATTTCTTGGGGAACCTCTATAATTTTTTCATTGGTCATAGAATTTAACCTTTACAATTGCACACAAACATTAATATATCCAAGACAATAGCCTCGAAGAAATATTCATAATTAAATTAATTTATACATCATAAATATTTCATAATTAACAATATTGTCATAATTAAATGAAAATCAAATAACAAGTCTAAGCCATCATATTAATACAAAATTATATAAAAATAACATTATAATCAATATAATTTAGATTTATCATACACAATTATATTCATTCTAAAATCAATCCATAAAGGCCATTAATTATAATTTGTACCTCTAATCTAACAAATATGAATAATTTCATAATTAATCAACCAATTCATGTTTGAAACCAATAATCATCTACTAGTGACTGCATCATCTATGATCAAAACAAGGTGAAATTGTACATCCATGAGTGTTTTATGTAATCAAATCCATTAAAATAATATGAGAAGAAGAGATAAATGGGTGGACCTCATTGTTATACACACATGACAACTGAGGGGGGAGGTGAATTAGTTGTACATTAAAAATTTCAAACCCTTAATGAATATTTAAACCCTTATTAAGAATTAGCATGAATGTGAACAAACTGAAACATAAAAAAAATTCAAAAACATATGCCATAAAACACTAGGTTTACATGGAAAACCCTAATCAGGGAAAAACCACGGTGAGGATTAACTCACAAACAACACCGAATACAATAGGCTCACTGTTAGAAGGGCTCACTACCCAAAAGAAGAGAATGGCTCACTTTCTAAAGGACTCATTGATCAGAATAGAAGAGAATAGAAGAAGACTATTACAAGGAGGTTCACTACCTTAGAGCAATAGGAAGATCCACCACAACAACTCTACACCATCCACAACCTTTGGCTCAGTGCCTCTAGGAACTACAGATATACTAAAAATGTAGACACCTTCTACTCACTACTTTCGGTAGCCTTAGGTGTTTAAGCTTGCATTCAGATCACCACACTTGATCACATTCACATTTCACTATACATCTACAACATCTCCAACAATTGAACTTGATTATATCCTCCATGACCTAAAACAACTTCTCTAAGTCGGCTTGAATGAAACGTATACACCTTAAATGTGCAACCAACAAATAGGTTGACACTAAACACTTCCACGGTGGAAAGAAGTGAAGGTAAAGAAAACCAAGGGTTAACCAGGACCCAAATCCACATTGAAATGCTTCACCAGGCTTCCACAAACCACTGAAGCACATTCGCAAGTAACACTAACATGCTAGGTTAGAGAAACCTATATTAACGCTACCAAATAATCAATTAAATCTCCACCAGGTCTGGAAACATACTGCAGACGATGAGAAAACATCACACATCATCCCAAAATATTCCAACATCATCAAAATATTCAATAACACTGTCGCAACCATCAACAACTAAGAATACCATCATCCTGTGTAACTAGCTACATGGCCATAGACATGAAGCTCACTAAACAGCTTTGCAAAAAAATTGAACAAAAAATACTCTAGGGGAAGGCAAATATAAATAATATTAGCACTTTCCCAAATTTGCAAGACAAGAAACCTCAACACGGATAAATGTAGAGAAATTCCATTTCTCCTAGACAACCTTCTTCACATGCAACACATTGTCAAACACATCTTATAATGCCACATGGTCCAAAACCTAAAAATTTGGATATAAAACCTTCAAACACTTCATTGAAACCACACAAGCACATCTTCAACCATGAAAAAATGTGGAGCACAATGCATAACACAAATCTGCCACCTTGTACACTCTATTCAAATTTTCTCAAAAGCACTTGAAAACCAAGTGAACTAGTTGCATCAACAACATCACAAACATCTTCTCATCAACACCACACTAGAGATTGCAACAATATCCCCATCCACAATGCCAAAAATATCCCCACCTATAACACCTTCTCAACACCACACTAGAGTTTGACATAGGTTGAAATCAATGACAACACTAATTACAACATAGTGCCACAATCTCCCTGTTGATATCAATGGCAACACTACAAAAATCTCCAACAATATCCCCCTTTGTCATTGATGGGAACACTAACTCTGAAAAAACATCAACAACAAAAGCAACCTTGCAATGGAAACACCATCTCACAAAAGCAACCTTACATCAAGCAACTCCCCCTTACTTGGACATTTCTTACATTTTAGACTTCTTTCTTTCTCCATGTTTTTTAGTATTCTCTCCCCCTTTGACATCAATTCTTTCCTTCTATTTTTTATACTTTACTCTCTCTCCTCCTTTGACATCAATGGTAAAGGGAAACACCTACATAATTCACTTTAGGAAAGATATGCAAACTATTTTCACTCCCATTTACTTTCTCTCCACCTCTCTTTCTTCACTGCTCACCCCCCCTTAAGGGTACACAATATGCTCCCCCTAATTGCACCAACCAAATACACCGCTACCTACTCCCCCTGAGAGGTAGCCTTCATCAGTCCAAGACCAAGAATGTATCTCGAATAGCTCACCTAGATAGATGAACCAATTCATGCATCTAGTTGAAAGGATGGGAAATAACCCCTAGCTTCTACCGAAGATACTCAAATATATATTTGAGAAAATGTCTGCTATTTGATCCTTTGTTGGCACATACTCCAACTTCACTTCATTTTCAACAACTTTATCTCTTATAAAGTGATACCAAATAAAGATATGCTTTGTCCTTGAATGCAATACCAGATTTTTAAAATGTTGATAGCACTTGTATTATCACACAAGATAGAAATAGGTTCATCATATGATACTCTAATAGCCTTCAATGTCTACTTCATTCACAACACCTGTGTGCAACAAGAGGTTTCTGCAATGTATTATGCCTCTGTAGTAGATAATGGCACTAAATCATGCTTCTTACTCAACCAAGAAACCAATCTACTTCCAAGAAATAAAGAACCTCAACATGTACTTTTTCTGTCATCTGGACAACCTTCCCAATCTGCATCTATATAAGCACTTAAAGAGAAATTAGTATCCATAGGATACCATAGAAAAAAGTTTGGAGTGCCTTTCAAATATCTGAATATCCTTTTTATTGCTTCCACATGTGATTCTCTAGGATCTTCTTGAAATCTTGCCACAAGATATACTGCATGCATGATATTCGGTTTAGTATTAGTTAGATATAACAATCCACTAATCATTGATCTATACTTGCTCTAATATGTCTTAGGAGATTCATCATTTTTTCTCAACTTACAACTAGTAAGCATGGGAGTACATATTGGTTTAGAGTCCTCCATTCTAAACTTCTTTAACATTTCCTTTACATACTTTGATTGTGAGATGAATATACCTTTTTCTGATTGATTGATTTGTATCCCAAGGAATAAATTCATCTCCCCAAACATTGACATTTCAAACTCTTTTTGCATCTCCTCTACAAACTTCTTACACATTTCTTCATTTCCTCCAAAGATTATGTCATCAACATACACAACCACAATCAAGATTTGATCTCTCTCAACCTTGAAGTAAAGATTGCTATTGTCAATTAGATTTGCACCTTGCTGAATACAAGACTCGACAATCTACTGAAACATGGAAACCTTCTTCAGATGTGGGTGATCTGAACGAAGAAGGAATCTCCAGAGTGAGCTGGTTCTCTGAATGATTAATTTTATTCTAAGATTCTTCTGAGGAAAGGGATAGAGAAAGATGAATGAAATGAAAACTATGACTTAAAATGATTTTAAGGACTTGATAACAACTTAATGATGACTCTGGTTTTTCCCACAAACAGCTTTTGGAAAACAACAGTATTTCACAATTCCTCATGAACACCAAACACATGAATAATTTGCATGAAGATTCAAACTTAAATACAACATGCAACCTGTATTTTATGGACTTTCTGTACCAAAAATTACAATTCTAGGACATAATAAGGATTCTACAAAACAAAAATCACAATATAACATCGAACTAAAACTGCAAAAGAAACATAATTGAGGAATAGGAGTGCTGCTTTATTCAATTGAAGTAGTATGCGATAATCTGAAACTGAGTACAAAAGGGTTTACAAGCTCAAAAATGTGTATGAGCTAGAAACTGAAATCTGAACTGAGAAGAAAAAAATACTAAGTCTTTTCAAAAATATATCTCTGAAGAAACCCTAATCCGAGCTCACCAAGAAGCTCAAGGAAAAAAGCTTCAAACTGTCTCAAAAGACTGCATAAAAGCAGAAAAAGCACACTGCTTTTATGATTAAACTGTAAAGCCTCTAAAAATAGGTTGAATCTGCTTTAAAATCCAGAAAAACACCTTATCTCTCCAAGATAAAGCTCAAACTCGACCAGGAGGAAAAGGTCAACATCAATCTGCTAAAAATAGCAAGAAATCATAAAACAATTTATAAAAGATTGCTTTATGACTCAACTTTACATCACTGCAGATTTTACAATTTATCTATTCTTGCAATTAAAGATTGTGAAATCTTTTGCAAAAAGAATTACATTCTTAATTCATCAATACAATGCTTTGATTTTTCTTCTAAAAAATCATAAAAATATCAATGCAAATCGTTCTCTCCTATTAAGATCCTTAATTGATTTCTCTAAAATCAATCAAAACAAAAACCCTAAGTAGATAATTGATTTCTTTGAAAATACAAAAACCTAAGTGATCAAAGAAAAATCACCCTTAGGTCATAAGATATTCACCATTCATACTCTCATTGTTTTCTCACAAAAACAATAAAGTTAGGATACTCAAGTTTTTAATTTCCTTAAGGCATAAGGGTGAGTGTCAACTCAAACCTTAAAGACTTTAAACACAGCCCTAGACATATGAATTTTCGGCCACCAAACATTAGCTTCAAATTTTAAATTCATAATGCAAGGTACCCTAATTCGAATTTCCCATGTGCTATTGACAATTGTGGATATTCTAGATAATCATAATGTTGGCTCGAATTAGGGCATGAGACAAAAGAAGTCAAACCCTAAAATGATTTCATTTTGCAACCATCATTTTGAAGAAATTGAGCTCTGCCTGAGAGAGCATGCCGCCATGATTGAACTCAGTCTGAGCTCGTGTGCTTTGAGAAACTTCACTCTTGCTTTTAGATAGTCGACTTCTTCAATGGGTAAGCTCGACTTATATACTATTGTGGTTCTTTACTTAATTCAGAGAGCAAGAAAAAACATTAAGGCCATGGCCTGTTCATGTTTGTCTTTGATTCTCTTTTACATTTCCTGTGCTCTCCCTATCTCTTGCTGGCCGCCATATAAGAGTTAGGGTTCTATTTTTCTAGAGGGATTTTAGCTCCATTGTGGTCGCAACTTCATCAAAATTGACCTCTGCTACTCATGGTAAGCGCTGGTTATCATTACTTTACTTCTTGGCTCTTTTTGATAATAATGAAGGCCTCATAGGCCGCGACCATAAGATGACAATCTGATCAATCCTGTGTCTTCATTCTTGTTGCTTTTGTGATCTCTATCTTGTGATCACTATGAGAGCCCAACTGCCATTTCAAGAGCTTGAACTCTTGGTGTTTGGAAGCTCTATGGAGCTCTGGCCGCAACTTCTTATCTCCCACGAGCAACAATGGTAAGTCTTTGTTCTCGTTGCTGTAGACATCTCTATGCAAAACATAAAGCTTATGAAAGCTCATCTTTAATTTGTAAATTTTTGGCCATTACACAGGCCGCACCATATGTATCTTAGGAAATGCATTTTTAAATCTTTTGGGTTTGACCCAAAACAGGAATATCACATTTTTGTATATTTGAGGACAAATCTCTTCATGGGTGTCATGAAAAATGAATGAAAACTAGCATTCTCTATTTCTGAAGCTCGACCCACCAAAGGAAATTCACATTTTTGTAATCTTGCTGTTTCATGTAAAATCCTCATATGGGTTGTCATTGCAACTGTAATTTCTGTATTTAAAAAAAACAAACCCCAAATGTGGGTATATGGGAAACAAAATCTGTATATTCATTTTGTATTCAATTTATGGGCTCGACCCAAAAGACCATTTGTCTATTTCACACTTCTGAAACAAAAAGAACCAGATGGGTATTCGTAATTTTAAAGAAAATGTATCTATTATGTGATTTCTCTTACGAAGCTCGACCACCATTACCTTGCATTACTTCTTGTTACTTTATTAACAAACCCTCTCATGGGTATAACTGGAAATGGCACTAAAACTGTGTGTTTTGACATTCTTATAAAACCGGTTCGACCCATCATTTGTTTTTTGCATTTTTCTATATTTACCTAAACCTCCTCTTATGGATGTTTGGTATTTGTGAGGCACATGTATTTTTCTAAATTTGAATATACCACTGTTGATCACCCACACATGAGTTATGGCTGTACAAAACCCCTATCCTGCTGTTCTGATAAAATACCCATATGGGTAAGCTGGAAACGATGAAAATCTGTATGCTTAAATTGGAACCCCAATGTGGATATACTCGAAAAGAACAAACAAAAATTTATATTGCTATTTTAAGTTGGGCCAAACTCACCATGGCATTCTGTTCTCTCAGTCTTCTCTATATGAGCATTTGAAATTCTGAAGCATGTCTCCTTCTTGGTGCATCTTTTATCGTGTTACAACCTATCCATAGAACATACTGTTTCCTTTGCACACAATTTTTTTTGGATTACTTTACTCCATCATCCGTCAAAAAATTGTGTCGCCCACTTGCACACTGTATTCAATGAAAGCTCACATATTTAATCTACAACAAACTCTTGCTTTCTGTTCTTGTACTTATGCAGAGATTTTAACTGAAACATTGTAATTCTATGGACTGCATCTTGCTTGATTGTTCCAGTGCACAACTAACACTTCAGAGACACCTTATGTTAAAACTGTTGTCATTTCTTTGTATTTTTGGAACAATCATTTGACATTGTAATTCCTAATGCTATATTTACTTATCAGCCAAACTGGAACCAACTGTTCATTACCATCTGAATGCAATATTTGTCCCTTCATACTCTTGGGCTTCAACCTGGCACTCTTCATGCATTTTTATGCTCCATTTAACAAACTGTTCCATAAATCTTTTTTCCTCTAAGATGGAAATTAAAACAAATCTCTTCATTAAGGAAAAATGTATGCCTGTTCACTATCCTTGGTTGTGAGAAAGAACACTGCTGAACTGAACCTCGCATGACATATGATCACGATGAATAAATAACACTGTATAAAAAGAACGTGAACCATACAACAACGTTTGATATAAATGTACTCAGTTGAATTAATTGAGCGGATTAAACTCACTGTTCACCTGTAGCTTTCAAAAAGCATTTACCTGATTGTTATGAATTCACAGTTGGTTTAATGCTTGATAGATAATTCTGTTTTTACTCTTTCAGTTGTATATCATTTCCTTTTGATGAATATGATGATACGATCTCTTATCAGCCCACTTGTAATGAATAAGGGTAGCATGCCGAGCTCTACCCTTGTGGGAGCCGGTTTTTCTCCACATGCTTGGTCTTCGAATAATAAACAACATCATGATTTTCCCTATACCTGCATAAGGAAACAAACAATGTTAGCATAAAAACAAGATATGATGATCATGTCGATGTTTCTCCTTCAGCTTATTTCTTTGCACTCTACTTGATTGCTTCAGTGTATGACTAATAGCATACTGCATTATTGTTGGTGATTCATATAGGTGTCTTCATAATCAGAGCCTCTGACATCCCCTTCTTTTCTCTTATAGGTCAATAGAGCTCGAGAAGAAAAAGGTGCACCACTTCAACGTCGACCATCAGCCAATTAGGCAATGATGATTATGTCGTTACTTATGTGATTTCTTCTTTTACATCTTCCATAGTGTAGTGTGCAATTAGTTATGCACTGTGACAGTCACATCCACGACTTGTGTGGATATTTGATTTCATCTTTTGCTTTTCATTTCGAAAAGAAAATGCATTCAATGCAATGTTGTGTTATCATTCAGATTCTTGCAATCAAATGACGCTATGTAAATATGAATCATTCCATGAAATAAATAAAGCATTTAAAATGCTCTGTTGTTTATATGCTCAATTCTGTACTTCATTTAATTGTAAAACATTGAATGGCACTTCTGAAACTCAATTTCCTCCTTTTAATGCTCAATTGTCACTTAATGAACAATGATCACGATGCAAAAAACTCTTAAGCACAATCTGTAATTTCACCTTAAGATATAACAATGTTCAACCAGCTCCACCAATTGAGTTGTGGCTAAAAATTGGTAACAATTGCTATGTGCGATACCCTTTTTGAATCCTTGTTTCAATAAGTACTTAGCCAATCTTGTATACCAAGCTCTAGGATACTATTTGAGTCCATATAAAGCTTTCTTCAACCTACAGACCATATTAGAATCTTGTGACAAATCAAAACCTTCTGGTTGTTCAATGTATACCTCTTCTTCCAACTCACCATTCAAGAATGGAGACTTTACATCCATCTAATATACCTTGAAGTTTTTATGTTTTTCAAAAGCCAAAAACATCCTAATGGATTCCATTCTTGCTACTAGAGCAAAAGCCTCTTCAAAATATATTCCTTCCACTTGTGAGTAGCCCTTACACACAAGTCCATCCTTATTTTTGATAACTCCTCCATTCTCATTCAACTTGTTCTTGAACACCCATTTAGTTCCTATCACAATATTTTTTGCTAGTTTTGGGACCAGTTCCCATGTCTAACTCTTCTTAATATAACTCAATTCTTCTTCCATGTATTTGATCCAACTCTCATCCTTGCATGCTTCAGTTAATGCTTTAGGTTCTATCTCAGAAAGTAAACAAAAGTTTACCCATTCCTCTGTCATAGTAGATCTTCTTCTTGTTAGCACACCTGTACTTTTATCTCCAATGATTTGATCTTCAAAATGATTTTTCTACACATACTTAGGAGTCTTAGAATTCTTTTCCAGAGCTTCTTCCTATTCCACTATTTTCTCTTTCTCTTTCTCTTCTTCTTCTTCTCTGTAAGGGGGTTCATCAGATTCATATCCTTCTATCAACATCGAGCTCTGATGAGATTCTTTAACCAATTTGACACTTGAACTTTCAAATATCTTCATTAGCATTTTTTTTATAGCATTTGTATGCCTTGCTCTTTGTAGAGTATCCAAGGAAGATTCCTTCATCTAATCTTTCATCAAACTTTCCTATATTTTTATCTCTCTTGATATAACATTAGCTTCCAAACACTCTAAAGTATTTGAGAGTAGGGGGATTCATCACCCTCAAGGCTCCAGGTCATTAGAGAGCCTCAAGGAATGAACTACCCTAAACTATTTCAGGTTGTTTGACAATTTAAGAAAGGTGAGAGAGAGGTTGAAAAAGAAGGGTAAATAGAGCACTATTTCCCTTTTTCTAGATATAGGTGTTTTTAGAACCAAGTGAGTCGGCCATAGAGGTTTTGGACCGCAACCAAACAACTCATTATTTGAGGATGGAAACATGGGAAATAGACTCCAACATGCCACGTTGGCATCTCAGGGACGTGCTAGTGTCATGTATGGACATATAGTTTGATAAACCGTCGAAAACACATAGGGCCTACTTTCAACCCAAATATTGATGTTTATAGTTTAGCAAGAAAATAGAGATAGAAAGTACAACAAGAAGAATACTGGAAATAACTATTATAATAGCGAAAATGACGAGGAAAGAGAAGGAAAAATTCCTTTCACGTACAATCTACTGTTCTAGCTAGCTTCAAACGAACGATCCTGCACCTACACACACGAAAATAGGAAAAAAGTTGGGCTGTGTTTTGCGGTCTACCTCAGTCAGACCCCCATTTTGGTGTTCCCACCTCCATGGATAGCTAAATATGCAATGATAAAGAGAAAAAGTGATAAAGGTGAGAAAGGAAAAAACACTATAAAATAGAGAGCAAAGACAACTTGAATGCTACTCTATAAGAACAATGATGCAAATAAATGAAAAAGAACAATATCACCTTCCCTTCTACTAGAACTCAAGGTTGAGAGTGTAAGATGATGAGAGATGAAACCTTTCCAAGAGAATGGATCTTCTTAAAACCTGTAAGGAAGATGGTGTTGTAACAAGAATATGCTATAAATTCCAAGTAGAAAGCTGGTAGCAGCAAGATAGAGCAAGAATGATCAAGAAGAGTTGTAAGAATGAGAGAATGAGCTTAAAAATGGAACAATTAGCATGAAGGAGAGATATAATGAGTTTGAATGGGTAAAATGGAGGAAAATAGATGTTTTTCGTCAGCCAAAACCCAACATTGAATGTTACATTCATGACCAACCATAAAGTGTAATGCTTCTATAGATCCCAAAGGCAAGAATCTGTCAGGTTAATAGCATAGCGCATGTGTCCCCGACAAATATTCCTCCATCGACACAAAAAGACAAGGCTACGTGGAAGGAATGAGATGAGAGTAGTGGGATTTGCATCATCTGACTCATGAATTCTAAAGTAAGGGTAAATAAATGGGAAATTTTCCTAGGGTGAAAATTTATGCCATTACATTTTTCCCCCACTTTAGAAAGCATATGTGAGATAAAATAGAAAGAGGTTGAAGATAATATATCAATAATTTCAAGGAAGTAGATCTTCGATCCAGTGTACTTGGATGTGAAAGAGGGAGGCATCATAGGTTCTTGGTCTTGCAAAGCTAGTTGCGATCTCACCACAAACATGTTAGGAAAAAAATCCAATCATAAGACACACATTAATTAGTCACAAGAAGAAATAGACCGACATGATAAGAAACAACATGATTAGATAGACACAAGACACACACTGATCAGATAGATAAGCCGACAATTACTGCAAACAACATTGCAGGACAATCACATAAAAGATGGGTCTAGTCAGGCTATCCCCAAGCTAGACGTGAAGATATATGATGTCTAACACCAAGACATAGTGACATAAAATATCAAATAAAATACATTTATGGAAAAATACTAAGGAATTCATTCAAGAAAAGATCTTTCAAAGGGGGTTCCTTTGGCAGGGAACCCTTTAAGACAACAAGGGGCCCATTCAAAGGAACACTCCAATTGAAAGAAACAAAATTTTCCGCAAGTTATTCTGTCATCAAGGAATCCTTTTGAAAGACTTTTGTCAAGGAATCCATTGGAAAGAATGCTACTTTTTAAAGGAAAGTTTTCACTCTTCAATTTAGAAAAAGTGATCCTTTTTCAAAGGAAAGTTTTCAAAATCTTTCACATACGGATCCTTTTCGAAAGAAAATTTCATCAAGGTGTCATGAGAGAATACACTATTTTAGAAAATAAGAGATTTGAATAAGGGATTCTTTCATCAAGGAATTCATTTTAAAATTTAACACCAAGGAATCCTTTTTGAGAGAATTCACCTTATTGAAAATTAGAACATGGTAGTGGTAGCCCCCCTTGGGATGGTGTGTGCTACACAAAGGAGCACATGACATATTAAGGAGAGAGAAAGGAGAGGTAGAGATGTGGCATGGGATACATGACAAGATGTATTCATGGTATGTTGTCACACATGCGAGGGACAACATATAAGAACCACAACATCAAGAAGTAGACAAAGACAAAGAAATCAAGAGAGACAAGGGGATCTTAGAACCCAGGGTCAGATCAATTCATAGATACAAATAGATATATAGTGTATGAAAAAACAATCATCAATCCCCAAAGTTCTCAAAACATGAGGAAGAGCACGTGAAGACAAAGTGAAAAATAAAAATTGGGTCAACATGGAAGAAGGCCTTAATGCCCCCAACGATTTACATCATTCCCAATATCGAAAAGTAATTTTATGACACATAGAAGAATGATGATACAAATAGAAGAAGTTCACAATAAATGTTTTTACGCTTGTATCCAAGCACCCACAAGGGTAGCAAGGGTCCTCCAAAAAAGATTAAAAACACAGAAAGAAAAGCATGAGGGAACACAAAAACACAAACAAATCTACGCTACAAATAAAGAAGAGGTAACACCTTAGTCCTCATCGACTAGTAGGTCATCCTACTCCCAATCTAGATCATTGTAAGGGGAGGGTGGATGGGCTTGCAAGGGTGGTATAGTGAGCATAGTACCCTCTGACTTGATTACAATAAGGGCCAAGGAAGAAGGCCCCTAGAGGTCTTCTTCACTGAGCTCTTGTGAAGCAAAAGTCATCGATCTTACAAAGATCGAGGATAGAGCTAGGATATCATTCATGAAATTATACATGCACTTTACTAGAGTGCCATGTGTCAATTGGGTGGGAGAAGAATGAGACACCCAAGAGCCACTGCCGATCTTGGGAAGAGGGGTGGTGACTAGCTCTGAAGAAGAAGGGGCTACCTCCATCATGAAGATGGCGTAGGACAAGATAGAACCGAATTTTGAAGAAGGTGAACCCTTCTTATGACCTCCACTCGCAACGAGGTCATCCTCCAGCTTGTGATTTAGTGGAGGATGTGGAATCCCCATAGAAGAAGTGAAAGTAGAGGAGGAAGAAGACAAAGCCTTAATAGACACAACCATTGTATTCAACATGTATATGGGTTGTGAGAAAGGAGTGCTTTTTGGGAGGGACATCAAGAGAGGGGGATCCATGGAGGGAGCGATAAAAAATTGCACCCTTTTTGGGTGAGCATCATCGAGACCTAGTAGAGGAGCTGGAAGCAAGACAAAGGTGATGAGAACCAAGGTAGGAACATCAGAAGAAAGTAGAATAGCAATAGAGGGTGTAGAAGTAAACATTACTGGCTCCCCCTCCATCTTCTGAAAGGTGGTGTGCTCCATGGATAGAGCCTTTTTCCTACACTTGCACTCATGTGAAAGTTGGTTACATCAACTGCGGGCACTAGAAGACACGACCTAAGAAGAGACCAAGGGATGCTACTCAATTGTAGGAGTATCCTTCACAACTATTTCTGGTGGAAGGATGGTATCCTAGGCAGGGGAAAGAGGAGGAAGCATAAGAGCAGAGACAACTATAGGATGAGGGACAAACGTAGGGGCCTCAACAGTGGGCCTCTTCCTATTCTTTTCCTTAGGGGTAGGTGGAGGAATAGTAGGAGGCTGTAGAGGCCAAGATGTAGGAACAACTCCATAGGAAGACTTCCCCTTGCCATAAACAGTGGGTCGTGGTACTATGGATAGCACAATAAGATCAAAAACTTGACATTTCACTTTCCACTAGGCACCATCACACTTCCCATGTGAGGTATAGGAATGGGAGCCGAATATGCCACAACAGGATGAGAAGCAAAAGAAGTAGATAGAACCGCAAACATAGGAGGAGAAGGCTCTAGAGCACAAGAAAGCTTCCCCTTTCCTTGGATGGGGTGGAAGAGGCAAGTTGCTACTACGCTATCATAGAGATTTTATAGAAATACCATAAGGAGAGACTGGATATCTAACCTTTGGCATTGAGCCCCCACTCTTATATTTAACATAAGCCTTATATAAAAAATTTCCCCTAGGAAGGAGAGATTCGATCAGGTTAGGCCAAAAGTGATCTAGTAAGAAACCCCCACACAACACTAGCGGTTTATATCCAGTGTCATGCACCACATGCATAGTGCCTTCATGAGTGAATTTCAAGCATTTATGGACAATAGAGGAAATACTATTCATAGAGGCTATCTATGGAATGCCTAGCCTAACTCTGAACATGTCAGACTCTGGGATCACAATAAATGACACGTAACAACCTTGGGTCCTACCAAGACTGATAAAAAAATAGCATCCAAAGGGATAATAAAGAGTCCTCGTGGGTATGGAGAGTGGTCTATGAATCTTCATATATCTCCTTATGTAAACTGTTTATATATAGAGCTTTGTTCATTATCACATTAACCCAACTCGTCAGATCAACTAATATGCTAGTTACAAATTTTCCATTAATATGGGAAGGAGTGTATAGTGGAGAAGGATTCTTATTCAAAGGCTCATCATTTGAGGTAAAAGTTATATCAGGTGTTGTACTCACATTTTTAGGAGGGATACACGTGAATGAGACCATGTTCACGTACTCGGATGGAACTAGCTCAAAAGATGCAGAAGATGGTGTGACTAAGTTTGCAGTCAATGACCTACTTAGATTCCATTTTTGAATATCTAGGAGTCCTTCTAACTACGTATCTAGGGGTCATAGAATGGGTTGCAAAGTTGCATTCCTTGTGACAAATGAATCTAAAACACACCTAGGACATAAGAGAAATATTCCTAATACCAAGAAACAAAAACAACGAGTTCATGTCAGGTTCACCAAAAATGTAGAGTAGGGGGATTCATCACCCCCAAATCTTCAGGTCATGGGAGAGCCTCAAGGAAAAAATTGTCCTAAACTACCTCAGGTTGTTTGATTGGTTAAGGTGAGAGAGAGAGGCTGAAAAGGAAGAACAAATAGAGCACTATTTCCCTTTTTCCAGAGACATGTGTTTTCAAAACTGGATGAGTTGGCCATAGAGGTTTTAGACCATAGACCAAACAACTCACTTTATAAGGATGGTAGCATGAGAACTAGGCTCCAATTCCACACCAACATCTTAGGGACACACTGGCATCCTATATGGACAGAGAGTATGATAAAAAATAAAAAGCACATAGGGCCTACTTTCGAATTGAAGTTTACAGTTTAATGGGAAAACACAAAGATAGAAAGTACAACAAGAAGAATAATGGAAAAGTATTCTAATAGTGAAAATGATGATGAAAGAGTAGCAAAGTATACCTTTCACACACAGTCTAGTTTTCTAGCTGGCTTCAAATGAAAAATCCTGCACCTACACACATAGAAACAAGAAAAATGTTGGGATATGTTTTGAGGTTTGCCTCAATTAGAGCTTTGTTTTGGTTTTCCCACCTCCATGGATAGCTAGATATGCAACAATATAGAGAAAAAGAAATAAAAGAGAGAAAGGAAAAGACACTATCAAATAGAGAGCAAAGATAACTTGAATGCTACTCTATAAGAAGAATGATGCAAATAAATGAAAAAAAAAAATATCACCTTCCCTTCTGCTAGCACTCAAGGTTGAGAGAGGAAGATGACAAGAGATGACACCTTGCTAAGAGAATAGAACTTCACAAAACCTATAAAGAAAATGATGTTGTAGAAAGAAGATGCTGTAGAGTCCAAGTAGAAAGATGGTAGCAACAAGATAGAGCAAGAATGATCAAGAAGAGTAGCAAGAATGAGAGAATGAGCTTCAAGATGGAAGAATTAGAATGAAGGAGAGACAGAATAATTTTGAATAGGTAAAATGGAGGCAAAGAGAATTTTTTTTTCAGTCAAGACCCAATAGAGAATGTTACATTCATAACCAACTAGAAAACATAACGCTTGTATAGATACTAGAGGAAGGAATCTATTAGGATAGTAGTGTGGCATGCAGATGTCTACGTGGTGTGTGCATGTCCCCAAAAAATATTCTTCCACTAACACAAAAGGACAAGGTTATGTGGAAGGAACATGATGATGGCAGTGGGATTTGCATTATCAAACTTATGAGTTCTAAAGTAAGGGTAAATAAATGGGAAATTTTCCTAGGGTGCAAATTTACGCCATTACAAGTATTTCACAACAGGAGGTTTTCCATACCATAGTTCATAAGGGGTATTTGAAATATTCACTCTTGTTTGTCCTCTGTTAAGAATGTACACTTTAGTATGAATTACTTTTTTCAAGTAGAATTCTAGTAGATTTTCTTCATCATGGTTCTTGCTACTTCTTGAATTGTCCTATTTTTCCTTTCCATAACTCAATTCTGTTGAGGAGTCCTAGGAGCTGATAAATTCCTTTTTATCCCATGATCTTCATAAAATATGTTAAACTCATTGGAGGTGAACTCAACACCTCTATTATACCTTAAACATTTGATTTTCAGATCCATTTCATACTCAACCATAGACTTAAATGCTTTAAAATTATCTAGAGCTTTTTATTTTTCTTTGAGAAAGGTTACCCAAGTCATTATGGAGTAATCATCTATCAACAACATAAAATACCTGTCACCTTGAGAGCTTCTTATTTTGGTAGGTCCATATAGGTTTGTATGCACCAATCCCAAAGGTCCTGTGGTAGAATATTCTTTAGTTCTAAACCTCTTCTTTGTTTTCTTTCCAAATTGACACTCCTTGAAAATTACATTGATAGGCTTTTTAACTTTTGGCAGATCTCTCACAACTTGAGTAGAGCTGATATTCACTAGGCTAACAAAATTGAGGTGACCCATTCTTTTATGCCATATCTAACTTTCATTGATTTGTGACATAAAGCACTTAACACCACCACCTTTGAGATGATAAATGTTTCCTTCTGTCCTTGTTCTTGCTACAACCAAGATTCTGGAGCTTCCTTTTCTGATTTCACAACCATCATCTTGAAACACCAAATTGTATCCTCTACTACATATTTGTCCTATACTGAGTAGATTATGCCAGAGACCCTTGACATAAAGAACACCATCTTTTTTATGCTTTCTATAAAAGCTAATCAAACCTTTTCCATAGATCTTAGAAGATGTATCATCACCAAAATTAACAAGACCACCATCATACTTTTCAAGCTTAAAAAACCTTCTCTTATCACCTATCATATGATTTGAGAATCCGCTGTCAATTATGCAATACTTTATCTCCCCTCTTATATGAAAAGAAGTCAACATAGTTCCTTTAATATAGCGACCTACTTCCAAATCAATTTCCTTCATACATCTTCTAAGGTTAGTAGAATTAGTTCCAACATTTAAAGAATGAACAAGCATTCATTACTTCCATCATCTGGATAGTTTGATTCCTCATCATCAAACACACCACTATCTTCTTTAATATAATAACCCTTCTTGATAGATTTACCTTTATTATTTTTATGTTTGTCATTTGAAACTTTGAATGGACATTTAGAATCATAGTGACCTATCTTTCCATAATTGAAACATTTAAAGGGTAGCTTACCTCTGCATTTTTTAGTGCCCTTTTAAAATATTCTTACAAATTTTGCTTCAACCTCATTAAGATCATCCAAATTAGATTAATCATCTTTCTTTCTAAATTTACAAGTAGTTTCTTTCTTTGGAGCATCTTTGTCAAGCTCTCTAGATTCAAAAGTAGGTAAAGCACCAAAAATTTGATCTCTAAAATATTGATCAAAATTCTAAGCTTCCTCAATAGTAGAAACTTTAGCACTACAAGCTTTAGGAAGTGTTCTCAATACCTTTTTCATAACTTTACTTTCCTCTAGTTTTCCACCAAGACTATTGATGACATTGACAATTTAATCCACTATGAGTATGTAGATTGCAATATCTTCATCTTCTGACATCTTGAGGGTTTCAAATATGGCTTTGAAATTCTACATCTTTGCTTGCTTGACCTTATCATCTTCTTCATAAATGATCCCCAACTTTGACCATATCTCTTTAGTAGTCTTAAGGCTTATCACTTTTACAAGTTCTAAATAATAAAGCCCACTCAAGATAGCATTCCTTTCTTTACCATTATTCTCATAATCCTTGATCTCATCATCACTTTTTGAAGTGGTAGACATAGTGTATCCATTTTCAATTGAATTCCAAACACCAAATCCTAATGAGAAAAGAAAAGATTCCATCCTAGCTTTCCAGAAAGCATAATTTGTTCCATCAAACATAGGCACTTTGATACCATTCCTGTGTGCCATTAGGATCTACCTCAAGCAGTTAAGCTTCTGGAAAGGACCCAAAGCTCTGATACCAATTTTTAGACACACATGACAACTGAGAGGGGGTGAATCAAACCCTCATGAATCTTCAAACCTTTATTAAGAATTAGCATGAATGTAAACAAATTAAAACATAAACACATTCACAACCATACACCATAGAACAAAAGATTTACATGGAAAACCCTAATAAGGGAAAAACCATGGTGAGGATTAACTCACATATATATGAATAACAACACCAAATACAATAGGCTCATTACCAAAAGAGCTCACTGCCCAAAAGAAGAGAATGACTCATTACTAAGGGTTCAATGCCCAAAGGACTCACTGTCTAAAATAGACAAGAATAGAAGGAGACTGTTACAAGGAGGTTCACTACCTTAGAGCAACAGGAAGATCCACCACAACAACTCTACACAATTTGCAACCTTTGGCTCATTGCCTCTAGCAACTTCAAGTATATTGAAATTGTAGACACCTTCTGCTCACTACTTCTGATAGCCTTAGTTGTTTAAGCTCGCACTTAGATTACCACACTTGATCACATTCACATATCACTACACATCTACAACATCTCCAACAATTGAACTTGCTTATATATCCTCTGGAACCTCAAAAAACTTCTCTAGGTCGGCTCCAATGAAATGTATGTAGCTTAAATGTGCAACCAACAAATAGGTCATCACCAAACACTTCCGCATTGGAAAGAAATGAAGGTGAACCACAAGAAGTGTTAACCAAGACCCAAATCCACATTGAAATGTTTCACCACGCTTCCACAAACCATGAAGCACATCCACAAGTAATGCTAACACACCAGGTCAACCAAACCTATATTAATGCTACCAAACAATCAATTCACTGTTCACCAGGTTTGAAAACATCCTACAAACCTTGAGACAACATCACACAACATCTCAAAATATTCCAACATCATCAGAATATTCAACAACATTGCCGAAACCATGAACAACTGAAAATACCATAATCTTGTACAACCTACTACACTACCACAAACATGCAACTCACTAACCAACCTTGCAGAACAATTGAACACAAAATATTCTAGGGGAAGGTAGATATAGTCAATATTAGCACATTCCCAAATCCACAAGACAAGAAACCTCAACGCAAAGAAATGAAAAGCAATTCCATTTCTTCTAGAAAACCTTCTTCACATGCAACACATTGTCAAACACATCTTTTGATGCCAAATGATTTGGATCCTGAAACTCTGGATATAACACCTCTCAAAACCTCATCAAAACCACACAAGCACATCTTCAACCATGAAGAAATGCAAAGAACAATACAAAACACAACCCTGCCACCTTTTACACCTTCTATTCAAATTTTCTCAAAAGCACTTGAAAACCAAGTGACCAACTGCATCAACAACATCACAAACAAATTCTCATCAAAACCACACTAGAGATTACAATAATCTCCCAATCTATAACACATGCTGGACACCACACTAGAGGTTGACATAGGTTAGCATCAATGACAACACTAATGACAACACAGTGCCACGATCTCCCTGCTGACATCAATGAAAACACCACAACAATCTCCAACTCTCACATTATTACAACATAAAACTATGTAGATTCAATCAAACTCAACTTGTCATGTATTGAAACACACGCATTGTGGATAATTTTTGAGAAGCAAATTTTAGGATGAAAAAATACATATATAAAAGCATAAAGGAATACAAAATAGAAAACAATAAAATAATGTATACACAATTTAGAATAGGAGCTATAGTTGTGATAAGATAATTTTACTTGAAAAATAAAAACAATTTTTAATTTTTAATAAAATATAGAGATGCTACTCTAAGTTGATGGATACTCCTAGAGAATTTAGACGATTTGACATAAAATAATTTTTTAAGTAAAAATTATTTCGTAGAATTATTGAAACCTCTATTATTTAGCAAAATATCTTTTTATATTAATGTTAAGTAAAATTTAAATAGATAAAACAATATATTGAATTTTAAGTTTTGTTTATGATGCTCAAACAACGTAAGAAAACCACAATTTGAAAAAATCCCCTATTACCTCTTGAATTAAATTATTTATAGAAAATAAATCAATGTTAGAGTCACTTAATTTCATACAATATCCTTATTATCATTTTAAAGTTAAAAATAAAACTTATTAGCATTTAGCTCTTAAAAACCATAATCACAAATCAATTAGGAGTGTTGTAATCTTAGTTTAGTATGTAGTTACATATGTCTTTACTTTAATTAGTACAATTTACTATCAAATAATATAGTAAAATATTCTTTTTGATATACAATAGTTATTAAATAAATTTGGTTTATAGTATTTTTTTTAAGATTTTAAAGTTCATCTATGAAAATGTAATGTAGTAGTACTCAATTCATGTATAGTTTCTTTATTCTTTAAAATTATCTTAAATTTTATCTCATCAAGAAATACCATAGTTTTTTTAGAAGTATGAGTAGCTTGTGTGTTGTCATTGATGTCAACAGTTCTAGGTTGTTGCATTGTTTTCAACAGGTCTATGAAGAGATTGTTGGAAGTTTGTAATAATGCTTTGATTAGCTACATTATGTTGCCATTAATAGTTTCACTGGTGTCAACCTCTAGTGTTGCTTTGATAAGATTCTGTTGAGTTGCTATAGTGTAGTTGGGTTGGTGATGAGGAAGTTTTGAAGATGATGAGAATATATTTATGGTGCTTGGTTTCCAAGTGCTTTTGAGAAAATTTAAATAGAGAAAACAATGTGGTTAAGAGGTGTTTAGTATAGCAGA
>VDFB02339382.1:0-39566 GCA_007258455.2 Sequoia sempervirens | reverse complement strand
TTGTGAAGGTGTAGTGGTAGATAGAAAATCTCCTTTTATGGGTTTCTAGAAATTGAACTTTAATGGGGCATCTCAAGGAAACCTAGGTCCAGCCAGGGCAGGTTATGCCTTACATGACTCATCCAGCATCTTCATAAAAGGTGGATTCCTCTTGTTAGGCCACAAAACTAACAACAAGGCCGAATGGGAAGTTGTTATAGCAGGTCTCTCATTAGCTATATTGGAGTGATATTAAAATATTGCTGTGTAAGGGGATTTGATGAATGCCATTAATGTTTTAAAGAAAGAGTGCTGCTCGAATTGGAAACTCAACTCTCTGCTTGAGGAGGCAATTGGTTTGTGTCAACATTTTGTCTATATCTCCTATTCTTATTCCTTCCAAGAGAAAAATAAGGTGGCAGACATGCTAGGCAACAAAGATGTTGACCTTTGACCTTTCTCAACCTTAGAAAGCTCAAATATATCAGATTGGGAGAGGCCTGATGTTCACTTCTTTATCTAATAAGACTAATACTTGCATCAATGAACATTAAATGCAATGCATACCACATTGAGTAACAGATGCATAGCTTTATTCATATGAAGTTCTTTACAAAGAAGTAGACCAGGGATGATCAGCCATGTATCAGAGTGCCTTCCCTAATTATGAAAAGCCTATTTAAAGTACTCGACAGTTGCCATACAGAACAAAGCCATCAACAACAACTAACAATTGGCTCCTAACAGCTACCCACAAGCCAACAAGTATATAATACATAGTTGGATACAAACAGATTAACAAAAATGTAACAATTTAATTTATACAATCTCCATCATCCCCCCGGAAAGAAAAGTCCGATTCCTAGACGACAAGCAGAGAACAACAATAATACAAATCATGTACTATCAAGGAAATTTTTACAAATTTTCTGAGGTACCAAAAAGGAGGAATGTTCAAATTGCTGATGTTTTGTTCATTCAGCCAGGACAGCAGAAGCATAACCTGAAAATTCCACAATGAAGTAATGACAAAGAGCATACTCAAATCCAATTGTGTTAGTTTTTTTCAACATTTATTCCAAGCCTCATTCTCATGACAGTATCAACATCATGATGTGCCAGCAAATTCAACAAACCTGCCATTGTATTTCAACCATCACTTGTGGCCTTGATCTTCCCTCTCTTAGAAATTAGAAGCATCTCCACTCATATCCCTACTAGCAGCAAATGACACATTAGAATACTTTGGCATAGACTGTAGAGGTAAACCTTTAGATTTTGCTCACTCTCGAGTCTCCACAAAAAGACCAGCCATTTCAAAGCTATCTTCGAAAGTCATTTCTCACAAACGCTAACCCTATAGGCAATCATACCTAAAAAAGGTGACAAACCATACAATAACTCCCATGAAAAACAGCTTTGCATACATGACACAACCAATGTGTACTCTCACCTAAGCTTTGCATATTTGAAATTTTGTGCGCTTGTGTGCTGAGAAGTACACTTTTCATCCCACATCAACTTGAAATTTGAGGGGTGCATTTGGGTTGGTGGATGTTGGTGAATAATGTCAACTTGACTTTTTGTTAGATATGTGACTCTGAGTAATAATTTGGTGAATAATGTCAACTTGACTTTTTGTTAGATATGTGCCTCTGAGTAATAATTTCAAAAAGGCAAAAATAACACATTCACCTGACATTATAATTCTTAAGGCAGTACTTTGAGAACTCAAAAAATTATACAAGCCAATTGTCTCTAGGGACTAAGACAATAAAGGAGGTAGGAACAGTTGATAACTAGCACGGATCCATCATATCATGGATCTGATATGCACCAATCGGTATCCAAAGTCATGAGCATGAGAAGGCAATTCCACCGCAAGATAACTCTAATAACATTGAGATTGGCTATTGGATAAGCCTAGACACATATTGATCCATATTAAGATGGATATATGGTGGTCTGTATATAGAGCTCTAACCTGCAATCTAAATGCATCTTCAACCCGGCGATGGATCCCATAGTCTCAAAGCGCAAATGCAATAAGACAAAAATTTCACAGATTTTCCCAGAAGCTCTTTTGTTTTAAAAGAGAACGGTTATTTGATTCAAACTTGAAATAGAAAAACAAATTCTCCTTAATAGCTCGTTACGGGTTTCCATGGAATATTTAAAAATCTCTGTATGTTTGAAACTTTTTAGATTTCCATGGTATATTCAAACAGGTCTCAAAGTCCTAACCATTACATTATTTTAAAAGAATGTTAATATTTTTTATGGCAGTGCCTGGACTCTAAGCAAAGTGGATTCGCTTTTTTAGGGATCTTAAAAAAACTTTGAACTGATTCGATTCGGCTTAAGCTATACCTAAAAGTTCAACATTGAAAGGAAGGTGCCTCGACAAACCGGGTAACGACTCTAAAAAGCTTCCCCAGCTACAGATCACTGCACGTTGTGGGTCGGAGTTAACTTTTTCCGTTGAGATTTTTTTTAAATAAATCTTTAAACCACTGAAGAAAACAAATTGTTGAGTTCTTAAAAAATTAGGAAATGAGATACCTTAATGGTGTCGAATGGGTGGCCGGTGATGACAGTAGCGATTCCTGCAGCGCATCCAGCCCCGTATTCCTTCCATGCGTCCATTTCTCCGCTCGTTAACCCCTCTAATTGCTGAGTCCACTTGCTGGTTGGCTCACCAGGAGATTCGTATATGTTTAGAATAGTCTCTCCCGAAGAACATTTTCTACAAGGATTTATCATCTTCCCAATATAGTCTCCATTCCTTAACCCTCTGAAACCATTTTATTTTTTATTTTTGAACTCAATTAACACTTACTAAGAGAGGGACAGTAGCTGTCCATGTTGCACACATATCTTTCAAGTAGTTATTTTTAAATAATCAGTAAAATATTCTACATACATTAGGGGAGAGGGTCCACTAGTCGTAATTTCGTCAGCATGTAGTGATTGATTGGAAGTAGAACCTTCATTTTTTTTTGAAATGTAGACTGGCTTCTTATTTATCTATAACTAAGGTTTGGAGGTGTGACTCATCATGCAACTCGCCACATCGGCGGATCTTTTGAGAAGTGTCTAAAATTTGACTTTTTAAAGATTCGACCAAAACTTAATCATGGAACCCCAATAGTTGAACAAAAAAATATCATTTGTTGCTTGTAGAATATCATATTTTTATTTAAAATAAAATTAATATACAACCTAAGTGGGCCAAATACTTATTGATAACCATATATCTTTGATATCTCTATTTTTTATATTTCATACATATGAACTAATAGTTGAACACAAAAAAACTATTTGTTATTATAAAAACAACACATAATTATTTAAAATACAACTTATATCAAACAAAAATGGACCAATAGTTGAACACTAAAACTTTTTGAAAATCCTTCACATTTAATGGGAAAATACATGTTATTTATTGTGCTCACTTTTTATAGTTGTGACAGGACAAACTATTAATATAAAATTATCCAATGCTTGTACATTGCTACCCCAATTGTTGTACACACAAAAACAATATGTTTTCACTATGATAACAATACTTGTTTAAATGAGTGTGTCTAATTTTATTAAATGAGTATTTTATATTTTAAATGATATACTTATAGTAGAGAGTTATGATATTTTATTTGAGACAAAAAAATACTTATTTCACCTCTTCATGAATGTATTTATGTTTTTTTTCATATAACATTTAGAGGATCTCATGTGTTCAAGTATGGGTCCATTTTTTATCAATATTTGGTTTTTTTAATTTATATTTGGACTATTTATTTACAATATATAGTATAAATATGCGGTAAGACTGAGTATTATAATCACAATTGAGTGCGCGACTATTAGACCCCACACGACTATTGGGCCCTCTCCCCTAATATATATTCATTTGTGGATGTATAGTGTATTATTGAATACGATCAAAATACATATAAATGTATTTTTAATGTAGGACACTTTGGTCTAAAATACACATTTTTCTAATTACTTTAAATGTTTTGTGTTTATAATAACCATCTACTTGTAGAGGATACAAAAATCAAACAATTTACATTTACACATCTCAATCCGTAATTATTGATGCTTATTCTGCCATAAATTCAAGCCCCTACCAACTTGATGGACTATCAAATGTGAATTCTCTCATACTTTCTCTCACATCCACATGAGTCAACTCCATTTAGTATAGGCACTTGCACAAACAATAAATAATGTAAGGGATCAAGGGCTTTGCAAATCGACCTGAGGCTAGTAGGGTTTCTCGTCTGTGGGTGTGGGGAGGCTCTCCTCCCCCAAAATTGATGACCTCTCTACACTTTTCATCCTCCCTCATCATGGTGGGCTCTGGTGTCTATGGAGCAATTAATGGAGGGGGGTGTGAATCCCCCCGAACCCCCGGGTGCTGGTGTTTTTTCACAAGAGGCGAAAGGAATGCAACCAAGGAGCTTTTGTGAAGCAATGGTTGGGAGATCATCTCCACTCGCAGCAGTGGCATGCTTGGTGGCAAGCTCCAACAGTGATGGGGTGGACGTATGCAGCGACGACAGAGAGGGAGGTAAGGACTCCTCTGCCCTGCCTATGAGGCTACTCATTTCTCCAAATGAGGCCATGAAATTTGTTATTGTTTCTAAAAGGGAAAAATTAAAGAATGTTGCTCTATTTTTTGTGGTTGTAGACATAAATAACACCCCTTCACAAAAATTTCTCAGCAATTTCTTTACAAACATCTGGCACAAAAAAATGGGAATTTCAGTGTCGTTTTGTCATATGATACAAAAAGGTCTTTTTTTGCTTTTTTTGAGAACACATGAAATGCACCAGAAAACTTTGAAGAACCCCTACTGGAAAATAGGGAAAAGCACATTTAGAGCAATTACTTGGTCGCAAGGGGGAAAATATGGAGGAAGTGTTGGCTTTATCCAGCCCTAAATGGTTATTAGTTAAAGATATTCCCCACGAACTATGGTCCTTCATTCCTCAAATGCCCCTACCTCTTGGCATAGTGTTGAGGGTAGACAATCCCAAGGTTACCCTCCCAGACATGAATGCGAGGGTATTAATGGCTCTCGTGCCCAATCAAGAAATACCAGACATTTTGGACATTCAAATGAACTATGGGACTCACCCCTACCAAGTGGAAATTTTTGGGGGTCTGGGTGCTTTTTATCTTTGAGGTGGGAAGCACATTTGAGAAAAGATTGTTCAATCATCCTGAAAAACCAAGGCAGAAAAAACCCTAACCCTAAGATGGCTTGTGATGAAACAAGAATAGATGATTCCAAAGCAACCGATGGGGATGGAAACCCCCACACACCCCCCAGTATAGTGCACCCTCTAATGTGGAAGGAAACATTGATAAATAGCCCAATAAGCAGCCCTCCCCAGTGGATTCAATGGTAAGTGCAACCTCGACCTCTCCAAAATTGGTGGCTTTGAATAACCCCTTCAACCCCCTGCAAGAAGTGAGTGGGGAAAGGGCTCTTGGTTCTAAGATGAGATTAGGTTCCCCAATCCGTGCTCATAACAACTACAGTGCGGTGGGCAATAATACTGGTAATGGGGTAACTAAGTTGAATGCTCAGCAATTAGCACTACAAAAGTTGAGGGAAAAGGGGGAAAAAATACAAACTTTGTCTCTGAGAAAACTAAGACAAAATCCCTCCTATTTAAAAACTATAAACTTTTGGTTCTAATGGCAGTTGAAACCCTTGGTAGCAGACTAGTTGTAGGGGATTCAGGCCAAGGTGTTGAAGAGAGCAACTCTACTCCAATTAACCTTCAGCCTGGTAGGGGATACCCTCACGGCACTATGGCCCATTTGGCCTCAGACTCTATATTAAAAGAAAATTATGATACCATTCCATCCTCTGATGAGGAGGTGCAAATGAGTGGTAGTACCCCGAAGGCACTCAACTATCAGGGGGAGAGTCTTGGAATGGTTGCACTAACAACAACTAGGGGACTCCATGGATGTGAGGAAAGGCAAGAAAGATTTTTTCCATGTCATTGAAAGTGTCAACAAAATGCAAGAAATTTTGAACACCCTAATAAAAAGAAATGATGTTGTTTAGGACAGTTCAAGGGTCAAAGGGGTTTTCCAAGAGGGAAAGAAAGAAGTAGCCTCAGAGAAAACACTAGAAACTGGTGATAGAAAGAGCTATGAGGCTACAGGGGCAGTTGGTAACCAAGAGATCAGCTTGAATCCCCACTGGCCCAAAAAGGAGAGGCAACAAAAAGGGGTCAGTCATCAAGATCCATGGTTATAGTATCATTATGAGCAACAATAAAAGGAAGAAGATAAGCATTTTGTTTCCTACCCCAAGCACCAAGAGGTTAGAAAGTGAGGGAACCTCTCCTAAATACTTTAAAATGTCTAGGAAAGACAAAGAGGCCAATCATAATCACACTCCTAATGAACATTAATTATACCTCATGGAATGTAAGGGGTTTGGAATCCCCAGACAGAAAGTACTTGGTCAAGAGGTTTCTTAACCTAGATAAAAACAAGGACTTTGTACTCCTTCAAGAAGTAAAAGCAACAAGTTTCACTCTTCAAACCAACCTAAGATTTATTTGGAACAATGCCACAACACTAGTCTCCAAGCATGAGAGGGGAAAAGGGGGGACAACAATCCTAATGGACAAAGTCTGGAACCAATTTCTAATAGGAAGTGGTATGTCACCATGTAATAGGGTCTTGTGGGCAACATTTGAAAAATAAGGAGACAATTTTGGCATATGCTCAGTATATGCCCCAAATGACTACAGAGAACGCATTGAACTTTAGAAATGGCTTGCAAACCTTCCAAACATCCCCTGGATCTTTGGGGGGGATTTCAACATGGTAGAAAATGTGGAAGATAAAATAGGTGGTTTGGATATAGACTGGAAAGGAAATGAAAGACATTTATGGTTGAGGTTCAAGAGAAGTCTCAACCTGATTGATCCCCTGGAGAAGAAAAAAGAGCAATGTAAGTCAGTGTGGTTCACATAGTGCAACGCACAAAATGGAGGGAAGAGGATCTACTGTAGGCTAGATAGATTTTATGCAAACAAAGATTGGTACAGCTTCTCTCCCTTGGATGGTGGTAGGGTGTAATGGTCTACCCCTTCACACTCTCGGATCATCACCCAATTAAGGCCACCTTGATCTTGAACTCAGTCAAGGAAAAAGAAAGGAAAATAGGTCAAAATTTTGTTCTCAATGTAAGCTTGTTGAAGGATGAAAGTTGCAAAGCAGCCATATGCACCCTTAGGGAGATTAACAAAAGTCTCTTGGTGAGTCAAAGGGAAACCCAAAGATAGGAGGCCAATGTAAGGGAATGGAGAATTTTATGCCAAAAAATTGGAAAGCAAATGGCTATGGAATGGAGGAGAGAGGAAAATAACCTCCAAGATGAGTTGTTGAGAACATAAATCAAATTGCAGAACAACCCAATAGATATGGCAGCTAATGAAGAGATGATAGTAGCAAAAAATTCCCTTAGGAGGTTGCAAACACACAAATTGCAAGACCTAAAAATAAGAGCCAAACTTAATTGGCTTGAAAATGGAGACAAAGGGTCTAAATTCTTTTTCATATACTTAAAAGAGAAGGGTGTCAAAGAGCAGATAGATTAGATAAGTCATAATGACACACTCTTCACCTCACAGGATGATATCCTAAGGCAATTTTACCTCTTCTTTAAGGGCTCTTCTCCTCTGAAGGGGAAATTGAAGAGGGGAGGGAGGCAAGGAGATGCATCAAGAGAATGATTCCCACAAAGATCTCTCAGGAGGATGCTAGACACTTGGATAAAGACATCAATATAGAAGAAATCAAGATTATCATCTCCTCAATGAGCAATGATAAGTCCCTTGGAACAGATGGTCTCCTAGTTGAGTTCTACAAATCCTTCTCAGATTGGATATGTGAGGATCTTCATCAAGTGTACTTGGAAGCAATCAAAAGGGGTTCCTTGGGGACCAACATCAATAGGGGTATAATTAAGCTCCTACCAATGGAAGGAGACAAAACCAACATGAAGAACTAGAGACCAATAACACTCTTGAATGTCTCCTATAATATTTTGGCCAAAGTGCTAGCATTGAGACTGGTCAATATCCTTCCAAAAATCATAAACAACACACAAATGAGGTTCATATAGGGAAGATACGTACTTGAGAATCTCATCACCAATTGGGAGGCTATAGAATGGAGTAGAACCTCCAACCAGAACTCTACTATGCTACTGCTAAACTTTGAGAAGGCTTACGATAGGGTGGAGTGGACCTTTCTAGTAACAACTTTGGGAGCATTTGGCTTCCCACAACACTTTCGCAAAATGGTGGGTACCCTACTAAAGGATGCTTCAGCACAAGTAGACATCAATGGTTCACTCTCTGAAAGTTTCATGCTTGAAAGGTCCATAAGGCAAGGTTGTCCTCTAGCTCCTGCATTGTTTGTCATTGCCTCAAATGCTCTACACTTCCTCCAAAGGGATAATACTACAACACCAAAGGTAAAGGGGTTATGTCTACCCGACAATAGTGAATTGCTAAATATTCAGTTTGTTGATGACACGACCATTTTTGTTGAACTTGAAGAGGAAAACATTGAAAGGATACTCTACAAACTCAATTTGTATTGCAAGGTCTCTGAAGCCAAAATCTCGAGGGCTAAATCTATAATGTTGGGTTGGACTGATAACCATCTGGGCTGGCTACAAAGGTTTGACTTCTAGTGGGGGGGGCAAACAAGTAGGTGAGATATCTAAGCATCCCATTTGTTGTAAGCCCATGCCTTAAGGACATGTGGAATTGGATCAAGGAGAAGATATAAAAGAAGATGGATAGATGGAATAGACACTACCTCCTACTCTATCTACTTTGTGTCAATCTGGTTTTTCAACAGCTATCAAACAAAAGAAATTCAAAAGAAGATCAAGGATTTCCTGTGGTCTGATGGGAGGGGTAAAAGAAAGAAGCACTCTGTGAGGTGGGACTGGTGTTGTATGGGGAAAGATCAAGGGGGTTTGGGACTCAAAGACTTGGAAAAGTATGGGATTTCCTTGGCCAGCAAATGGATCCTTAAAGCATCGGAAGGCAATGAGCCCTGGAAAGTTTTGATTCAAAACAACATTCAAATGGCCACTCCCAAGCAAGCCAAGACTTGGAAGGGTCTACCCTTCAGTGATTTTCTCCTAAACAAACATCCAATTGCTCCAGTCGGTTCAAAGGTCTTCAGAAGCATATGGAAAGTATGGGAGTGTATCAAAAAAGATGTGTCTCATCTTACATGTAGTACTTTTAATGGCAATGCTCTTCATATCTCTAGGTCCATTTGGTGGAACCTAGAGTATAATGGAAAGCCCTTGGCACTACTTCAAGGTTGCTCAACCAAGAAGTAGGCACAAGCTAGGGTAAAAACCTTGAATGAGATCTTGATTAATGGCATATTAAAGGATTGGGAGGATGTGCAAATTGAGTTCCACTTGCCTCCATCTAGTGTAAGAACTTATTTTGTGTTGAAGAAAGCTTGGGAGAACACCCCCTGTCTTAACTTGAGCAATCCAAACAACAATCCTACTAAATAGTTGGTATGGAAAGGCAACCTACCACTTAAAAACCTACAAGAAAAAGTCATAAATAAGAGTCTAACCTATAGTGAATCCCTAACTAAACATTTAACAGAGCATGGGATGCAAATCTAAACTACAAGGAGTGGCAAGAAATATTTTTGACAAACTGGTCCCATCTATTAGATCCTAAGAAGGCATGTCTAAGATGGTTAATTCTTCTACAAAGAGTTCCTATTAGAAGAAAGAATGATGATATTGACATTTGTAACATGTGCAGATTGCCTGAGACAGTTGAATACCTTTTTTTTATTTTTTGTATGTAAATGAGGTTTGGAGACTTGTTTGTAATAATCTACTAACCTAGAAAGCTAACAGTAAAGTAAATTGGAAAGTAATTTTGTTATGCAATTATAAAAAATATGGGAAAGAATGCAAATTGTTTTGGAATTGTTTAACTAAATGAAATATTGTGGCATGTGTGGAAAGCAAGAAATGGGGAAAAGTTTAGTGGCACAAGGAGGATCCTTACTGATTCTACCAAAAGACTCATATGGTTTGAAATTATTTCGCAGGTTGGCATAGTAGTGAAGGTGTCTAAAAGCAAGTTCCTCAAGCTTCTAAAGGATGGGGTGATGCTAACTAACCAGGAAGAAGTCAAATTTGGTCACATCTGGAAGATTGGGTAGCCTTTCATGACTGTACTTGATAACTTCCAAAAGGAGTTCAATGAAAAACAAAAAGAATAGGATCAACGTATTGCCAAGGTTTCAAGGCTCCAAGTCTCCTTGTATGATGAACACCTAACAGTTGAAACTTGGAAGATTTTGTATACATAATGCACAACACCTTTTGTAAATGCTTTTTGGCAAGAAAAATGTACAACACCTTTTATAAATGCTTTTTAGCAAGTAAAATGTACATCAACTACATGCATAAGTGTATATAGTTGATCTTATATGATTGGAAATGTGTTGGGCATGACTACCTCATTCTAACAAGTTGGAATTGTATTATGGTGTTTATACTATCTCTAATACAAAAAAATATTGTAAGGGTTTTTCACTAGACATCAAAAAATATATAATTCACAATTCAGTAATGGCATTGTAGATTTCATACACAAATCACAACTTTAAATTCAAATGATCAAATACAAGTTAAATTAATTCAATTTCAAACTCAACAACCAAATTGAATGCAATTTTTTTCAAATTTAAATCAATGATAAGAGGGAAATTATGGAGCATCGTAGTCACAAGGCAATAAACTGTTAATTTCCTTGAGGTGTGCAGCTAATATCCTCTACAACATCCAAAGTGTCACTAGACATCATGTACACATTCCTAGTTTCTTCAAAACTCTTCAAGTTGGTACTATCTACATCACCATTGTCAAATGCAAATATATGATATTTTTGAAGTGCATTCATACATAATTTCTCTACCACATTGTAAATGTTATTGCCTTTCCAATGTTTCTTATTTTTAATGTGAAAACAATAAAAGACATTGAAAAAAATAGTTAAATGCCTACATACTATGTAAAATTGTTAGAAAACTGTGTGTTTAATCATAGTATTGTGATTTATACTATTTTCATATATATTTATACAATGATGGGATTTTTTATATGTGTTTAAATACACCAAGATAGATATATATTACTTACATTCATTTTCAATGTTTTGTTTATATATATATATATATATATTAGGCACAAAATGGGGCCTTGTTGGAACACGTTTGTCGTTGCACCAAAAGATCAAAATGTTAACCCCCAATACAAATGCCAGAGATAAGCAGGTTCATGGGAGGCGATTAGTCCATGTCCTAAATCTAAAGGAAGATGCTACCAATTAGTCCAACAAACTTAACCCCAAATACATTGTTTAACAAAACACATGAGCATGACCAAATTACAAAAACCTTATATTGAGACTTTCAAAACATGTTGGTCAGCCCCAACTAATATTTTGTTCCATTGTGGCTTCACCTACACCATCTCACACCTCCTTGAGCCTCCCCTAATCGTCAAAAGCAGCTGGAAGGGCCAACACCACAAGGTCAACCACTAGATTGCTAGCCCCAGTTATCTCCTTTAAGAAGGTGATGTTCCTTGACATCTCCACCATTCTCACTTATTGTTGGGAATAGGATACCATTTAATTGCAATCCTAAACATATTTCATGTATCTCCTAAGTCCCTGGAAAGTGTTCCCCAACACTAGGATTAGAAAGAGATTTGGCATTTGTGATTATTCCTAAATGATAGGAACATGTGGGGACATCTAAGAAGAGATCCTACAAGATAGGAGCACATGGGGCACCCACATGGAAGGTCAAACCCACCTTGCTTTTGTTAACTATTTGGAGGATTGATAACACTTCAGTAATACATGTTTTGATCCTACGAATTAGGGATTGATATTTACATGAATGGAGTGGCAGTATCAGTTCAGTATCAGTTCAGTTCAGTTCAGTTCAGTTCAGTTTAGTGATGGTTCAGTTATCTTTAGTTGCATGTAGTTATTTTGAGTTGAATTGAGTTGACTTGAGTTGCATGATAGATAATAGGTGAATACTTTCAGCTAAGTGGGGATAATCAATCATGCATAATGTTTGCGTGAATTGGTGGAGAGATATGTTTCAGTTAACTAAGATTGACTTGGGACCACCTTGGGCACCCAAGTTGGCATCTTTCAGTTAGCACCTTTTGCATGAGAAGATATTTACAAGGCTTAGTCAAGTGGGCCCATTCTTGGGCGCCAAATTTGAGGTGAAGTTTGTATGATATCTTTTTGACCAAAGTTCAATTAAGTGTTCAATTTGGGGTGCCTAAATTGAGGAAGACTTTGGTTTGACTTTAGATTACATTGTGGAACTCTACTTGCCCAATCTAGGTGCAAATTTTTGTGAGGAGCTTTATGCTCTTGTATTGTACAACTCTTATGAGTTTACATGCTCATATTATTGTCTATTAATTGCAGCAAGTGTATGAGAGTTCCATGAGAGTTTATTTCAGGTTGTGAAGAAGGATTGTTGAAGGCAAGGAAGCATATCGATCAAGGATCAATACAATATTATTGTAATCTTGTTATAAGGTTAAATAATGCAAGCACTATTGATTCTGGTGGATTTTTTCCCTGAAAGGGTTTCTCCATGTATATGTTGTGTCACTTCTATCTTCTTGTCTCATTCTTCTACAATCTTTTGTCTCTTTCTACAATTGGTAAAATTGATCTAAACAGATTAATCATACACAAAGAATTGTGACAAAGAACACTTAATTAGATCTACAGTCTCATAGTTTTACAAGTTTTAAGCTACAATATTACCTTCATTTTCAACATTTGGTATCAGAGCTAATGGTTGGTTAGGGTTTGGGATGCCTTTCTCTTAAAAGTTTTGAAGGTTTTTTGGTTGTAGTGGGAGATTTTACTATTGTGTTATTGCAAATTTGTAAAAGAAGTGTGTTACAATGAGTTCTACTTCTTGTCTAGATATTGAAAGATTTAATGGATCTAGTTATGAGATGTGGAAACTAAAAATGGAGGATCTCCTTGAAGAGAGAGATCAGTGGTTAGTTGTTTGTAATGAGACAAAGCCATCTACAACGATGTCAAATGAGGATTGGGCTAAGCTTGATAAGAAGAAAGAGGGACCATAAGGTTATGTCTTACTAATAAAGATGAAAGATGGTGATATTGCACATCATTTAAATGCTTCAATTTGATTCTAAGTCAGCTTAGCATCTGAGATGTAAAGCTAGAAGATGAAGATAAATGCATTTTGTTACTTTGTTCTTTACCAGAGTATTGGGAAAATCCAATTGTTGCTCTCAGTGGTAGTGGTGCAGATCCTAAGATGGACAATATAATTCCTACTCTCCTATCAAAGGAGATGAGGAGGAAGTCTAAAATGGGATCCCAAGATGCCTTCTTTGTAAGAGGTAGGCCTAAGTAAAAGGAACCTAAGGGAGACAAGAAAGGAAAGGGTAAGTCCAAAGGACAGTCTAAAACCCCTGGTAAGAGTAAGGTAAACTATTGGAACTGTGGAAAACTGGGACATGTAAAGAAGGATTATAAGAACAAGAAAAAGAGTTATGATGCTTCTACAGAGAAATCCTTAGATGACGATAATGATGCATTGATCATTACATCTAATACTGTTAGTGATGACTCTTGGCTTATTGATTTAGGTTTCTCCTATCATATGACTCCTAACAAGGAGTGGTTCACTAAGTATACCGCATATGATGGAGGGAATGTATTCTTTGGAGATAATAGCACAACAAAGATTGTGGGAAAAGGAGAGGTAAAGTTGTGTTTAAGTGATGGTAGGGTTAAGACCCTTAATGATGTTTTACATATTCTAGGACTTGCTAGAAATCTACTTTTTGTATCTAAGTTCAATGATTCTAGAATGCATGTGACATTTGACAAAGGTGGTTGCAAATTGGTGAAAGGGAATATGGTGGTTGCTAAATGATCTCAGATTGGGACTTTGTTTAAGCTTAATACCTCCAATTTGAATAAATCAGCCAATGTAACTGAAGTTGAAAATACATGTATGTTGTGGCACCATAAATTGGGCCACATTGGTGAAAAAGGTCTTAGGACCATTCTTAATAAGAAATTGGTTGACGGTATTCCTGATTATAATATTGGAAAAACTAATTTTTGTGAGCATTGTGTGTTTGGAAAGCAATCTAGATCTTCATTCCCTAATGGAACAAATAAAGCTAAAGGATTATTAGAGATTGTAGACATGAAAAATATACTGATGCACTTGATCCCGATTCACTAACACCATTTCATCTTGAATCACTTTCTCAACTTATCATCACTCTTCGTCCCTTAATTAAATAAACAATCATTTATCTGATTAAGTCATTCTCTCTTGTTAATTGAATCAATCAATCTGATCTAATTAACCCTATATCTCCATTTAATTAAATAATTCATTTTATTTGATTAAATATCTAAAGTCATCTTATTAAATTAAATAAATGAAACCTTACTTGATTTAATCTAACATTCATCCCCTTTAATTAATAAATCAAAATCTTTATTTAATTAGTTTCTAAATCACATTCTTCTCATTTTGATTTAAATCAACCCGTAAATCTAAATCAATTAGTCACATCATCTAATCCCTCATTAAATTAATTAACCCTTGATTAATTCAATCTTAATCCATGTCCCATCCTCTAACTTTTGCCATTTGCACATGAAAATACATTTAATTAATTTATTAAATGTCTATTATCTCTCAACTTGGCATCTTTAGGGGAATATTCTTCCAAATTTGAAATCCATCCAATGGATTTGTCCTTCCAACAAGACATTCATTCCTTCTTACATGTCCTTGTGCATTGAGCCAAGTGGCATTTAAGTCATTCTTTTTTCCCTCTTACATGTCATTTCACTATTTTCAAATTCCACCTAATTGCATTTATGGGCACATTCATCAAAATGTGCTCCTTTTCCCATTCACATCTTGACAAGTGGCGCCTCCTCATTCGGTGTTGAATGATCCCACATTGCTTCATTTTTTGGCATTCTTCCATCTTGTCTTTATATAAATAAGAGGCTTCTCTCCTCATTTTGATCATCCACAATTTGAGAAAACTTATTATACTCAATTTCATACTCAAGCATATCTATTTTCATCCATTTCATCAAGTTTATAGCTAGGTTATTGCAGGTTTTCTTCATGGAGCTCAATTGAATCAATCACCAAGTGGATCACTATTCATCAAATCATCTCAAACTTGCATAGGAGTTGGGAAAGGGCCAATTTCCACATCAAATTGGCACCAACTCCCCTATGAGATCAAGAGTTTTCTTTTTATTGAATAAGATTTGATAGCTTTTGTTTATGTTTGCTTAATTTCTTCATCTCATTTCTTATTCTTTGCAATTCAAATGGATTTCATGGGGAATCTTGATTCTCACTTGCATTTGATCTAACTATGTGTTTGTTTCTTATGTTTTTCAGGTGCTAGGATTGGGCTTCTACATTTGGCGCTAGAGGGAAGGCGAATCTCAAGTTTAAATCACATTTTTTTAACAAAATTACGTTATTTTTCTCTAATTTTTGTCTATAGAAAACTGCACCGCTATCAGTTCAACGGTGCCATATAACACTGCTATTAGTCCAACGGTGCTATACAGCGACACTTCAAACTTCAAACTGTGCTGCTCAGTCTTTCCCGCCCAGAATTCAAATTTTCTAACTCCGTCGCTGGGTCAGTTTTTGTTCACTAGTTTTTTTCAAATTCCAAATTGTGCCGCTAAGCAAAATTATGCCGTAGTCGCGCTCTTTGGTTTTTCTGCAGAGCGTCGTTGTCTAACAAGCGGCACCATACAACGCCGCTAACTTTCTCAAACTGTGTCGCTGGAGTAAAGTAAAAAGTTCAAATTAACTTAATTTCGACATGTTCTTTTTTAATTTTGGTGGCTTTAGGTTGCTAATTGGTTTTTCTAACCTTTGTTTTGCAATACTAATCAGTTTTTGCAGGTTGTTCTAATCAAGGTGAAGGAGGAAAATGAAGTTGAAAGTGGCATTATGGCATCATTCTCACATTACATCAAGTGTTTTTGAACACTTTAGTGTTTCCTTAACACTTTTGGAGAATTCATCACCTCTCTTAAAAATTTGTTATCTTTCATGTGCTTAGGATATACTAAATTTCTTTTGGGCTCTAAAAAGAACACTACAAAGGCTTTCAATTTTTGCTACAAAGAGCTTCAAAAGAACTTTAGGACAAACTCACTAGATTTGGTTTGAGGATTAACAATTGAACAAGGCAATCTCCATATTTCGTTTTTGGTGCTCTAAAAAGAATCAAATCATTGCTTTGTGGATTTAATATGAACAAGTGCTTCTTTGTTTTGTAATTACTTACTCAAAGTAATATCATTAAAAGGATGTATGCGCTTCTCTCGCACCTCATGGTGATCTTCAGATTCAAAAGGCCTTTTGGTGACATTAAGTTGCGTAAGTAATTACCCACACACTTCAATTTAGACTTTAAAATGGAACAAATCTTGTGAGTGTGAGTGGAGCATATTGCGTGCATTCTCTCTCTTTGGTTCGCAACAAAGATTGATCAAGTTACGAATATGTTTGCTTGCTTTTGTTTATCTTAGAGGGTTTGCCTTGTGGGAAAAAGTAATCACCCAAGGGAATGACCCAACCGAGAACACGTTAAAGCCAAGTGACTTCCACCTAGGATATAAGTGTGGATATTGGAACAAAGGCCAATATCATGAGGATTATTCTGACAAGAAGGATAGCAATGGTCTCTCACTACATGGATGGTCCCCCACGAACGGAATGCCGCATTAAAACCCTTGTTTAGAAAAGGCCAAAATCCTTGATTTATTTGTTGGTGCAAGAATGGTTGTTCTAAAGCTGCCCCACACTTTTACGGCTTTTAGTAGAAATGGAAAGTATGCCATGGGAGATTCATGGGTGTTGATGCTTGGCTAACCCGAGAAGCGAGTGCACTGTAAGGGGGATCTTGTGTGGTCAAGCATCTAACCATTTGCTAAAAGTAGGTGTAGCTGGACTTGTCCAAGTGGGGATTCAACAAATACAGTCTTTCATAGCCATAGGGTTGTGCATGTTCTTGGAAACAAAACACTTTGCTTGATTAGAAACATTGGGAAAACAAACATTAAACATTGTCATCAAATTTCAAACCCTTTAGGAAGCAAATATCTTTGACATAATTCAAGTGTTATTGCTTACCCTAGGGATTCTATCCTTAGAGGTTTCTAAACATTTGGATTTACATCTCGATTTGCTTACTAAAGTCAACAATAGGCAACTTTTGCCTTGATTTCATTGAAGTTCCACATCATATACTTTGTGGGATGAGAAGAAGTTAAGACATTAGACATCTAGCTCAAAGACCTAATCAAGAATTGTTTGTGGTAAAAGGAAGTCACTAAGCAAAGCTAAGAACAATTGAACCTCACACATGTGTCTCAAATGATTTTACGCAAGATCAAAATCTAGAAACCAAAGTCAAAAACTCTTAGTCCAAAAGATCATCAAAAGCGTCTCTCGACACTCTACGAATTCAAACAAAGATTTCTTTTCAACTTTTACAAAAAAGCCTTAAGAAATAATCTCGGTTTGTACTCGTTCTATTATTGTCAAAATCCAAAACTTTTTCGGGAATTTGAACACCTTGTTTAGAGTTAAAGCATGTTCTTCAAAACCAAGGTCTTGTAAGAAAGAGTCTTTTTAGGTACACATAGGATCAAAATCAATCTTCATCCATCTTTCAAACATCAAACCAAAGTCATCTCACCAACAACTCTTGAAATATTGAAATCATCCTTCATGCTAGACTTTTTGGCAAATCTATGAATCAAAATTCCTTGAAACAAATCAAAATCCTTGAATCAAAACATCAAGATCATCTTGTTTAGTTAGGTATATGTAGATGCATCCTTCTCCATATGCTTAGTTAAATTATCATCAAATCATCTTGTTTGGTTAAGTGTGGGTAGATGCATCCTTCTCCCTACACTTAGTCAAATTATCATCTTGTGAGCAAGTCTATCCCATAGATAACATCCAACATCTTGGGATCCATTTGTTCATTATCCAAAAATAAAGTCAATCCAAAACCAAGTCAAGGTCAAGATCAAATCCAAGAATCCGAGAATCCAAAAAGTCCCAAAAGTCTAGCATTCCCCTCAAGATCTTCCAAGAGTTTAAACATTCATATCATCCACCTTTCACGCATTTCACCATCACACCTTTGATCCTTAATCATCCTAAATATTCTCTTTTGAGCCTCATTTTATGGTTCAAACAAGATCGCAACACAAGAAGAACATGGAGACCAACAAAGAAACATCAACTTCAAGTGACCTAAGCCAAACAAATTCTAAAATGAATCCTGTTGGATCAAGCAATCCCCTAACTAATTTTCCTTCATCATCACAAAATCCACAAGAGGAAAGTCAAGTAGAAGATATCACCAATAACACTTTCGGGATGACACAAGATGAGATCACTGAAATGGTCCAAAATCCTGAGAATCATAGAATTGTCAACATCATGATGAAGCTCCATCCCTCACAATACATGCTTGAATTGGCAAAACAAGGGGCTAAACTCCCTTCCGATTATGATGTGAGCACCATAGTGGAACAACCTTTTGGGGTCATGCCTCCAATTTCATCCATGCCCACAATCTCATCTACACCTCCATTCCAAAGCATCACCCAACCCATCCCCCAAATTACATCATCCATTGCTCCAACACAACCTATTGTTAACAAAGGGAGTGCATTTCTCAATGCACTACAAACTCACCCCCTTGTGAGTAACCAAGATTTGGACACAAACACGATCTTGGGGCAATCCATACCCCAAAATCCATCACATCCATATGTCCCCCTTACCTTTCGTGATCCAAATGATCCATCATCATCATTTCACGCAACATTGACATACCCGTTAAATACACAAACCTCTCTCCCTATGACCTCGCAAGGAGAAGGAGGCTTATTTGGACCAGGGGGCATCTTTGACCCTTCATCTTCATCATTTCCCTAAGGAAGTATGCCACTCACTTTTCCACCACTTCCACCCTTACCACCAACATCATCAACAACTCTCAGTTTGGGGTTACCACCATTGTCGCCACTCATTCAAAACAATCCCCCAAACATCAATCAAATCATCATACCAAATCCTCCCATCTTACCATCAATATCGCAACAACAGATGGAAACCATTCCAATAACACAAGCAACCACCACGTCATCAACCATTCCCCAAAACATAGTCTCTCAAGGACCAAGCATATCAATCACACCATCCACTACAATCCCAATCATCAATACAACAGTGCCTCTCATCACAACAACAAACACCATACCAAATCCACTGCCACCACCACCTCCTCCACCACCAAACACAAATATGTCAAGCCAATATAGCATTGCATTACAAGCTGCTCAACAAGCTGCCTATCAAAAAGCACTTTAGCAAATCCAAAACCAACAAGCTACACAACTAGCCACTCAAGAAGCGCAAACACAATTAGCAACACAAGCCACTCAAGCCGCAGAACAAGCGCAACAAGCACAAAAGGTTGCTCAAGCCCAAGCCCTATTAGAACAACAACAAGTCGCTCAAGTCACGTAGGCTGCACAAACCGCACAAGTTGCACAGATTGCACAAGATTCCCAACAAGCACAAGCCCAAGCTCAGGCATAGGCACAAGCTCAAGCCCAGTACCAAGCTCAACAAGCGCAGGCACAAGCATAGTACCTCTCACAACAACAAGCAGCCCAACAACAAGCATTGTTGGTACAACAACAACAAAAAGCTCAACAACAAGAATTATTAGCGCAATAACAACAAGATCAACAACAAGCGTTGTTGATACAACAAGTACAAGCATACTTGGCGCAACAAAATGTGCAAGCACCATCCACCAACATGCCAACCAATCCACTCATCCCTCCAACAAGTGAACCACCATAGAACACCTTCATCCCACCCCCTGATCCGCAAAACAACGTAACAACACAAATCAAGTTACTCTCGCAACAAGTGCTTGATCTTCAATTAGGGAAAACCACAAAAACACCCAGCAACTTGTGTCCCTATCCATTTGATAGGAGCCTTGTAATGAAACCATTCTCAAAGGGATTGGAGATCCCCAAATTTGATAAATACCGAGGGACAGGAAACCCTAAAGATCACATCATAGACTTCCAAGTTCATTACATGGAAGTCGCATATCACGATACATATCTGATGTGGCTAATTCCTAGAAGTTTGGCTGGCCATGCCATGGAGTGGTTCTCTTGCCTCCCTCCTGGTATCAAAAATTTCCAAGAGATAGTAGACGCATTCATAAAAAATTACACATTCAATATCGTCATGGATGTCAGTCTAGAGGAACTATCAGCTCTTAAACAAGGTAAAAATGAATCATTTGCTTCATTCCTACAACGATGGTGATCCAAGGCCAATAGGAGCAAATGGGTTATGCCAAACGAACAAGAAGTTTTCACTATCATCCAAATCTATAGGGAACCTTGGCATTCTGTCTCAAGATGCAAGGTATCACCTCATATGATCAATTGATCTCCAAGGCGCTTAACATTGAGCGAGCCCTTATTGCACAAGGAGGGACACCCACATATCTTGAACAAAAAAACAATCGCCCATCCACTAGATATAATGACAAACCTCGCACAGGAGCGAAAAATAGAAATATTACCAATGATGGTGTTGTCGATGCCAAAGTTGTCATTAGCGCTCCTCGACAAAACACACTAGCACCCCAGCAACAACCTCAAAAAAACCATTAGAACAATCGTCGAGATAACATTCTAACTCAACAGCCAAATAATCAAACAATCAACAATGTGAATGATCAAAGGGGGCCACCCCAATGAAACAAAAACTCCCCCAAGCGGAAGTACACAGCCCTTGGGGAATCGGCTGAATTCATCATGAAGCGACTGGTAGTGAAAAAACTCATCATAATCCCCACCTATGACAACTATTAAGAGCCCTTGGTGAAACCACTATGGTACAATGAAAATCATCTTTGTGATTTTCATAAGATTAAGGGACACACCACTTCCAGTTGTATAAGGTTGAAAAACTTAATTCAAGACCTCATTGATGAAAAAATCATAAAAATGGAATAGCGAGCAAGAAATCAAAATCTCAAAATCGACATGAATCTGATGCCCAATCATAACAACAAAGGGAACAATAATATTGATAAGGGGAAAGGTACATTCAAAAGTATCAATCATGTATACGACCATGTCGTCGCATCCCTAGATGAGTATTGCTCTGTTATCACCATCAAAGTAGCCGAAGCTAATTGTGGAGTCACCACAAGAGGCAGCAAAATTACCATTGTAGGGTCATCTCAGTGTCCCAGAGCACCCACTTCCAACCCGAGATCCATTCCTAGTGGCTATAATGTCCTTGATCAGTTGAAAAGAACCCTAGCTCAGATCTCCATCATGGAGTTACTGAAGATATCATCATCCCACAAAAAAGATCCTTAAAGAAGCATTGGCTTCATCCACCATCTTTGTGGATCTTGATGTTGAACAATTCCAAGCTATGGTCAAAAAAATCATCACCCCAAATCTTCTTACATTCTCCGATCAAGACTTCCCGCCCAACCATCTCACAATTGCACACTCCATCTGGAGGTCCTAGTGCATAAGAACAAAGTCAAGAGAGTCTTGGTGGATGGAGGTGCAGGTTTAAACATCTGTTCCCTCAAGCTCATAAAGAATCTGGGAATCTCAGAGGATTCCATTGAAAAAGGAAAAGGCATCACAATCAGGGCTTACAATGATTAAGAAAGAGTGTCTTAGGGCACTATCCAACTCCCTATTCAAGTAGGGCAAACAATTATGGAAACCACCTATTAGTTCCTTGACCTTGATTTTCCTTACAACATCCTCTTGGGGCATCCGTGGATCCATGGGATGCGAGCAGTGGCATCAACCTTCCACCAATGTGTCAAGTTCACATACCAAGGCTAAGAGGTCACTATCCATGGGGATCCCGAACCATTTTCTTACTACAAGAGCCTAGAAGCAAAATATCACAAAATCCCTCAAGTGCCAAAAAGTAATGAAGGGCCCTCAACTCCATATATTGAGACACGAATGAAAAATCTTGGCCTCGAATGTACCCCTCTGAGTATAACCATACGTGGCCAAAATCCCCTGGTTAAGAAGGTAAAAAATCCTCAACAAATGACAATCGCCCTTCAATTACCCATATCCATTGGCCTGCCTTTAGACAATTTCACATTTGACATAACTGATGTTTGCAATAGTAGTGATGAGGAAGATGCCATAACTGACTTACCTATGCTTTTTGAGAATTCCTCTCTCCTCACAATTAGTACTGTTTTATTTGAGTCAACCAATCAAACCCATGACATCAACCTAGTCTACCCCCAGCTCATTGATTACAACCAACGAGGACCGCCAATTCTAGACACCTTCAAAAATGATGAAGCGCTCTTGGAATTCATGGGACTGCAGAGCATGGTACCATGCAGAGATCACAAGGCAGGGTTTGATATCATTATGGACACACAAGCTTACTACGGGGAGACAATTGAATCCTTTAGTCACAAAAGTGAAAACTTGAGAATAATCTCAAAGTCTTTGAGTGAAAACCACACTGTGGCACTCTCCGACCCTAAAATAGTAAAAAAAGGACATATCCAATAGTGAAAACCTCTCTGAAGCACTCGAGGATGAAGGATTCAATCTTCCTCTCAGTGCTTTACATCAGGAAAAGTAACGGTTCTAGCCGAGAAGTGCAACCCTGTCAACTTGGGAACAGAGGAAACTCTGCATATCACATTTTATGCTGAATCATTGATGTTAGAAGAACAGGTGCTTCTAGCTGCCTTCTTAAGGGAGAGAAAGGTCAATTTTGCATGGAGCTATGTCAACATGCCTGGGCTTGATCTGGAGATTGTGGTCCACCATCTAGTAGTTTACCCTGAAGCAAAGCTTGTCAGGCAGAAACTCAGAAAAATGCATCCCCAGATAGCCTTGTTGGTTAAAATGGAATTGAAGAAGTTACTTGATGCAAGGTTCATACGACCAATCAACTATCTAGAGTGGGTATCAAATCTGGTACCTATTTCAAAGCCCGATGGGGGCATCCATATATGCACAGATTTTAAAGACCCGAACAAGTCATGTCCCAAAGATGACTTCCCGCTTCCCAAATTTGATATGATTGTAGATATGACAGTGGGACACGAGATGCTCTCACTAATGGACAAATTCTCTAGGTATAACCAAATCATGATAGCTAAAGAAAATCAACACAAAATAACTTTTACTTGTCCATGGGAGACATACTACTGGAATATGATGTTGTTTGGCTTAAAGAACGTTGGAGAAACATATCAAAGGGCCATGACCTTAATCTTTCATGACATGATCCATAAGACTATGGAAGATTATGTCGATGACATATTGGCAAAATATAGAAAGAGAAGGGACCACATAGCAGCATTGAGTGCCATCTTCGACAGACTGGAGGAATATAAAGTTCGCCTTAATCCAAGGAAGTGTGTCTTCGACATACAATCAAGGAAGCTATTGGGATACATCGTGTCCATGAGAGGAATTGAAATAGATCTCACTAAGGTAAAGGCAATCCTTGAGATGGAGGCACCTAAGACATTGAAACAGTTAAGGGGCTTACAAGGCAGGCTCCAGTCCATTCGTCAGTTCATAGCTCAGCTAGCAGATAAGTCAATACCATATTCTCACCTAATCCACAAGGGGGTAGCATACAAGTGGGATGACAAGTGTGATCAGGCCTTTAACAAAATCAAAGAGTATTTGCTCACACCTCCAGTGCCTATGCCACCAATCCCAAGAAAGCCTCTAATCCTCTACGTATCAGCAACATCAGTAGCTCTCAGTGCTCTCCAAGCTCAGCACGATGAAAACAGAATAGAGAGGGCCATCTACTACATCAGTCAAACCATGGTAGGGCATGAGTTAAACTATTCCTTCATTGAAAAAGCTTTTTTCGCAATAGTGTTTGCCTCACAAAAGTTCAAACACTACATGTTAACACACAAAATCAAGCTCATTGCCAAGATCGACCCACTCAAGTACTTGCTTTCCAAAGTGATGCTCACAGGAAGGATGGCCAAGTGGGTCATGATCCAATCATAATATGACATTGATTATGTGGAACGTAAGGCCATCAAAGGACAAAATATTGCAGATCAACTAGCAGAAGCGCCAATGTACTCAAAGAATCCGCTAATTTTAGAGTTCCCTGGTGAATCCATCTTCAACTTGAGCATAGCAGACCACTGGAAGCTGTACTTTAATGGCTCCTACACACAACATGGATCGGGAGCTGACGTCTTTTTCATCACTCCACAGGGAGACTGTATACCAAGGTCCTACAAACTGGTATTTCCCTACACAAACAATATCACAGAATATGAGGCTCTAACTATAAGATTTAGAATAACAGTATAGTGGCATATCATGGCTCTCAAGGTATATAGAGATTCACAGCTAATAATCAATCAAGTGAATGATGAATATCATACTAAGGACAACAAGCTAACTCCATACAAGAAATTGGTGGAGATTCTTAAGGAGTCCTTCATTGATATCACATTCGAGCAAATACCTAGAGCAAACAATAGAGTGATGGACACCATGGCAATAATTGGATCTCTATTAGATATCCCTCGCAATGTCCCAAAGCATGAATTCCTGGTAGAGCAGCTTCTTGTGCCTACATTTGAGGTACCGGAGTTAGAATTTATGTGTGAAATCGTTGGTCCTGGTGATCCATGGTACCATGACATATACACTTATTTGATAATAGGAGTCCTCCCAGCTAACATAACCTCAAACCTTAAGAAAACCTTTGTCAAGAAAGCATCTCGGTTTGTCATCCTAGGAGAAACCCTTTACCGTAGGAGCATAGAAGGAACCCTGTTATGATGTCTGAACGCTAAGGAGGCATTGAATGCCTTAACCGATGTGCATAATGGCATATGTGGCTCACACTCGAGTGGTATGACCTTGACCAAGAAATTGTTGAGGACGGGGTATTATTGGCCTACAATGGAAAGAGAAGCACATGACTATGTCAGAAGGTGTCTACAATGTCAACAGCATAGGGACATCATCCATGCTCCAACTCAAGAGCTTCATTCCATCATCACACCATAGCCCTTTTCGCAGTGGGGGCTTGATCTTGTTGGAAAAATCACCCCCACCTCATCCAATAGCCACAAATTTATCATTACCACCACTAAATACTTCACAAAGTGGGTGGAATCCATCCCCATGACATACATTACTGGAAAGCAAATATCAAAGTTCATTTTGAACTATTTAATATGTCGATACGATGTTCCACAAGCTATTATCTCAGCTAATGGGACACCTTTCAAAAATTAGGATGTTCGTGACCTATGCTATAAATTCAAAATTCAACATCGCTTTTCCACTTCGTATTGTCCCCAAGGCAACGACCAATCAGAAGCCACCAATAAAACCATTCTAAAAATCCTCCAAAAGACAGTCAATGATGTAGGTTGTGACTGGCATCTGTAGCTAAATCTCGCCCTCTAGGCCTATCGAACCAGCATCCACACACCAACAGGTGCCACCCCCTTTTCCTTAGTCTATGGATCAGAAGCCATATTACCCATCGAGATCAATCTTCCATCACTGAGAATATCACTGCAAAATCTCATCACAGATGAAGAATACCAAGTATCAAGACTGAATGAGCTAGAGTTGCTAGATGAGCAGCGTATGGAAGCCACCTGCAAGTGTATCAGAATTGACTCAAGCAGAGTTATAACAAGAAGATTAGGAGCAGGACCTTCCAAGTCATAGAACTTGCGCTAAAAAGGAATCAGAAGAATGTCCCAAACCCAAATGGAAAAGGAAAATTTGAGACCAACTGGTTGGGACCATTCATCATCACAGCGAGCTATAAGTCAGGGGCATATTAGTTATCAACACTTAAAGGGGAACCTCTGTAGGATCCCATGAACAACTCCCATCTCAAAAAGTTTTATGCCTAAATCTTTCAAGGTATAGAACCAAAAATACAAAAAAATTAGAAAATGTCCTGAAAAAATGGTCACCCTGATAAAAACTTGGTAAATAGGCGTCTTGGTGAAAACAAAAAAATCAAAAAAGTAAAAAGTCCAAAAAATGACTAAAAATAGTAAAGAGAAAAATCGTCCTTTAGTGAAAACCACTTCGGTGGTGCTTTGGGAAAGTACCTTGGTGAAAACCTGGAAAACATGCGCCTTGTGTAAATAAGCACTTTCCATCCACCAGGATCTTCACGACTCGTTTTGCATCATCCATCAATCATGCTTCCATCATCCATCGCATTCCATCATCCATTCGGCATCTACATCATAGCTTGGTCCCGTGTTTGTGTGATGATCCCTCCTAGTACTACTTAGCCCATTCTCAAGGTCAGTTTGTCTTGCCTATATCGGAGTAGTCTATTGCTTCACGTTGGGGGCATGTTCTCATCGGATCACATTTGTGTATGCTCTTGAAATCCCAAAATCATAAAATCCAAAAACATCATAAAACCATAAAATCCAAAAACATCAAAAAATCAGAATATCCAAAAATATCAAAAAATACAAAAAATCCAAAAACATCAGAAAATCATAAGATCCCAAAAACATTCAAAACATATCAAAATCCCAAAATAGGTCAAAAAGTTAAAAACAAAGTCGTTTTGTCGAACTACGGGTCTTTGACCCTTGAACATAGGCAAGGTTGATCTTTGATCATCCCCCGAGACACTTAGATCAGTCCTTTATGAGTCTGTCATAATAAACTGGCAGTCCATCTGTTCATATCTCACCAATAATTGAGTTTGTGTCAGTCGAACTACATGGTCTCTACGTGTATAACATAGGCAAGGATAATTTTTTGATCAGCCCTCGAGGCCGCTAAGATAGGTCTTTAGGTTAGTCTCTTGGTTAAAATCTTAGAAAACCCCAAAACATTTGAAAATTCAAAAAATCAAAACATTTGTAAAATATTGAAAATACCCAAAACAACCTCAAAACAGTTTAGAAAACACCAAAAACATCCAAATATTTAAAAAAATCCATCTATCTCATCTCGCTTTCACCCATAATAAACATCACTCACAATAAATCAATCATCACCCTCAACCTTTGGTGAAATAATCAAAAACAAGTCTAGTAGATCAAAAGTGAAAACTCAAAACATCAAAGTCTAAAGTCTAGGTCAGTACGTCAACAAGTTGGTCAACTCTTTGTGTCAATAGCTTATCATCCAATCAGTCCCATGTCAAATCATCTGATATTGTCATGTCCTAGGATGCATCCTTCCTACAATGGACATCAACATTAGGCATCATCGTAGTTTAGTCTTGGATAGCGATATGAAAAACATTAGCTTGTTTATTTGCTTTATCTTAATCTTTTGACTTATCCTTTTTTGCACTCACTTCGATGATCTCTCGATGATGTCCCAAACAAAGGGATTTAGAGGGATAGAAATGGGGCAATGATCATTATCTTTTTATTTGTTGTGATTGTTGGATATTCTTGTAATATAACCTTGGTCATGCGTGCTTTGTTTGGGTGTAGGGAAGATGTTTTAGGTATCTTGTTGACCACATGGGAAGGCTTGCCATTTTTTATGTTTTGGTCTGAGATGTTTGGAATATCTAAACTACATTTTGAATAACGTTTTGTATGCCAGGTGTGAACATGAATGCTCCTATCTGATTATCGAGTCAAAGTCCATCACACTAGGTGCAACGCCATCCTGGTTCTTTATACCTTGATGCATTGTACCCTGTGTGTAATCAAACATAAGGTAATTGGCCCTTTTAAAATCCCAACTTCTCGGCAAGCAAATCATCATCATCATTATCTCGTGTCTTGTTGGAATCTCTTGCTTTCTTCTATCTCTTGCTTTCTGCGCTAACATGGTACCATGGAAGTTAATCAAAATTCATCACATATGCATCCACAAACCATCAACATATTGCAAACTACATAACATATCATATAGGAGATATTAAACCATGTCACGTGCATTGCATTTCCATCATTCACATAATATAGATTGGTTATTCTAAGCATGTCATCTTTTACACATTTGCATTCATTTACATCATCATATTCATAAATCATATAAAACATCATTTGCATTTATCATATCATAGCATAAACATCACACATCATATATCAAAGCATCCATTTGTGTATCATAAAACATCATATCATATCACATGCATATAATGTTTCATACATCATACATCATCACATTATATTGCCATCATAACATCATAAGTGTATATCATAAGAAAATTACATACACCTTATCATCAATATAGATACATTAGTTTAAGCATTTGCATATCATAACATTCTACATACATCATAGAAAGTACATAAGGAAAGATATAAAAAAGAAAGCATCTCATCACATTTACATCATCACATAGATAATAGGATACACAATAACATCACATAACATCATTGCATCACATCATAAAGTCATACATCACATAGCATTATCGTCACATAAACATCATAGTATCATATAGAACCATTGCACAACATATAGAAAATAAAAGCCATCCATAATGCATAAAATAGAATAGAACGCATCGCATCGAATCAATGTCATCTCATATCATATATATCAACAAAATGTACACTGTCATGGTACAAAATCAGATCAAATGTACAAATGTATATCAATAAAATACAATCACCCACTAGGCTATCAAAAAAGAGCCTGTGAAGCATAAAATAATGAAAGAATATATGTCTTTGATCAAAACTGAGCCTAACCCTACTAGCTGCTACCCTCGCCACTTGCTCTCTCTCCGTGGTCCTCTGCAAGTCTGTGACCTGTACTCTATGAAAAGTATAGGACTCAAGTTGCTCTCGACACAGCCTAATAATAATGTAGCCTATAATAATCAGCCTCCTAGATGGGCTCCCTATATGATGAAAGTGGTACCATGCTCCAGGAGGAGGACGCAGACATGCTCTCTAGTTGTTGGCATCTACCCATCTTTGCTACTGCCTGTAGCTCTACAACTTGTCTCTGTAGGACCACCTAGTTCTTGTAGCTGGAGTATCTGCCTATCTCTAGGGTCTAGCTAAAGAGGTGACTGCACAAGTGGTTGATCCTGGTCCCCGTCCCTTGGCAGTGTCAGGACCTTATATTGGTCTCTGTCCCTTGACGGTGTCAAGACCCTATCCTGATGCCCGTGATCCTGATCTTGGTGTCCCTGGTCCTAGTCCTGGTGGAACTGATCCTAATTCTATCCGGGCAGCCCATCTACTTGTTCTTTGTCCCAGGGATGTGGTCCATGATCTAGTTGTGGACCCCTACCTCCCCTGCCTTCATCCTCGCCACCCCCTCAGCCTCCCTATGGCTACCTACTTGCTTGGCCCCTAGGCCTTCGTCAGGCCACTACTACACCTGGTAGTGTCAATCTCAAGGGCACCCAAAACCAATCCCTATATCCATGTGTCATGTCGGCATCAGCTGGACCTTGTGCATATCCCCATGGCCTAGCCAAGTTGCATAAAACTCTAAACTGCCTCATGGGCAGGTATGTACTGGCCCTAGGAGGTCTCTCTCATCGGACAGGCAAAGATGGCCATGTACTAGTCATTAGGTCGATCCTGAGCATCACCAAACTGACGTGCCACTCTGTCTAGCAGATATCTCTCAATCATAGTGTGCTCTCACCCCTGCATAAGCCAATCTCGGTGAGCAAAGAAAAGATACTAATCATTATCATACCATGTTGGCTATCTGAGGTATGGCTGCTAGGTGAAATCCTGCATATCATCGATAACCCTCCTCCAATGAGGGATCCTGTGCTCGCCAGTGTGTGAAAATGAAACTCCACCTCTATATCGCCACACCACTGGATCATTTGGCTCCATGGCCACAAGAACAACTCTTACGGGATGCAACACTGAAATATGCTTCCACACCCAGATATGTAATAGAGTAACGCTAACCCCAAGGGATTTGTCGTCCAAGTACGCTACCTCATGTAAATCTCTATAGAGAGACCAATAGCACTGGTCCCCAAGCAAAGTAGGTCCTGAATATGATCATCCTCTCCCAGGCAAGCCCCCATCCAATGCTGAAGTATCAGCCTCGTTGATCAGGTGCCACAAGCCCTCAGATAATAGTTGCTACCACTAATTTGAATGGTGAAACTGTGAGCCTGTATCACTCTAGCTCAATCTGATCCTCTAAGAAGACAATTTCATTGAAGCCCATCACATCGTAGTAGGCACCTCGTCCAACATCCACATCATAAATGATGCACTCTTTGTGGATCAGTAATCTCAAAATGTGCCAGACATCCTCCAAAGTAATCGTCGCCTCACTAGTGGGAAAATGGAAAGATGATGTCTTGTTGTGCCATCGCTCAACCAACACAGTCATCATACCCAAGTGAGTGCGGACCGAGCGAGCGTAGGAGATGTACCATAATCCTAGGGCTCCCAAGTGCTCCTGTGATTGCTCGTGTATCCCCTCTAGAATGCCAAATAAATTTGGGATCATGTGCTCTTGTGAGTGAAGTATATTGTTCGCCTCCTACATCAACAAAGTCACAGCGTCAAGTTTCATGAAAAAATCCTGAGCCCAGTTGAGCTTTTTCGCCTTGGAAACAACATATGTGTTGTTTGCAAAGACGATGCAATTTGAAAGTTTCAAATTGTGCCACTGGAGGAGTTTGAACCCTCAAACTCCACTGTCGCAACGCAGTTTGTCCACGACCCAATTTTACCTTTGAGCCTAAACTTCAAATAGGATCGCCACAATGCTCTACGCATGCGCGACACACTTTGGCTTGAAACCCTAATTTACAAACTCTACCACTGCAGCGCTGCATGCATATGTGACTCAATTTGAGGTTAGGTGACGTCGAAATTAAGTTTGTAGCGATGCTATATTGCACTGTTGGACCTAAACTAACTTTCTAGGCCTAATAAATGCACCAAAGCATGAAAAATGAGATCAAGTTAGGATCACTCACCAGAGGTCCAATGCTTGGATGTCGCTGGTACACTAGTACTCTATCTGAGATGTGCAGGGGAAACTGTTGTTGCGCCATCTTGATCAATGCTCACAACTCTAGTGGTAGAATCTCTATAGGCTATGTGCAAATGAATTGGAAATAGTCCCCTAAGGCCCATATTAAGCCTAAAAGTTAGGGTTTGTTGACCCCGTTTAGCCGTTCTGTTAGGGTTTTGACCCCCCGAGCCTATTTTTGTCCGTTCCTGGGCCGTTTTGCATCACTTTGGCATGTTTTTGGAATTTCTAGAGCCTTTAGAGACCTGTCAGGCACCTTGTCCTCTTTTTTCGCAAGATCACCCAAAATTTTGAAATTTTCATTTGATCTCTCGAGGGGGCAGTGTATCAGTATAATTCGTCCGCAGAGGCAGCAGTGGGGCAATTTTGAAAATTAGATTTTTTTTTTAATTTTGATCGAGACAATTTATTCTTTAAACCAATGAAGCGAGTACTTTGCTTTAAAGAGGAGCAAAATGTAGACATGGAGAATATACCGATGCACTTAATCCCAATTCACTAACACCGTTTCATCCTAAATCACTTTCTTAGCTTATCATCACTCTTCATCCCTTAATTAAATAAATAATCATTTATCTGATTAAGTCATTCTCTCTTGTTAATTAAATCAATCAATCCGATCTAATTAACCCTATGTCTCTATTTAATTAAATAATTCATTTTATTTGATTAAATCTCTAAAGTCGTCTTATTAAATTAAATAAATTAAACCTTATTTGATTTAGTCTAACATTCATCCCCTTTAATTAAATAATTCAAAATCTTTATTTAATTATTCCCTAAATCACATTCTTCTCATTTTTATTTAAATCAACCTGTAAATCTAAATCAATTAGTCACATAATCTAATCCCTCATTAAATTAATTAACCCTTGATTAATTTAATCTTAATCCATGTCCTATCCTCTAACTTTTGCCACTTGCACATGAAAATACATTTAATTAATTTATTAAATGTCTATTATCTCTCAACTTGGCATCTTTAGGGGAATATTCTTCCAAATTTGAAATCCATCCAAGTGGATTTGTCCTTCCAATAAGACATTCATTCCTTCTTACATGTCCTTGTGCATTGAGCCAAATGGCATTTAAGTCATTCTTTTTTCCCTCTTACATGTCATTTCACTATTTTCAAATTCCACCTAATTGCATTTATGGGCACATTCATCAAAATGTGCACATCCTTTGCCCATTCACATCTTGACATGTGGCGCCTCCTCATTCGGTGTTGAATGATCCCACATTGCTTCATTTTGGGCATTCTTCCATCTTGTATTTCTATAAATAAGAGGCTTCTCTCCTCGTTTTAACCATCCATAATTTGAGAAAACTTATTATACTCAAGCATATCCATTTTCATCCATTTCATCAAGGTTATAACTAGGTTATTGCAGGTTTTCTTCATGGAGCTCAATTGAATCAATCACCAAGTGGATCACTATTCATCAAATCATCTCAAGCTTGCATAGGAGTTGGGAAAGGGCCAATTTCCACATCAAATTGGCACCAACTCCCCCATGAGATCAAGAGTTTTCTTTTTATTGAATAAGATTTGATAGATTTTGTTCATGTTTGCTTATTTTTTCATCTCGTTTCTTGTTCTTTGCAATTCAAATGGATTTCATGGGGAATCTTGATTCTCACTTGCATTTGATCTAACTATGTGTTTGTTTCTTGTGTTTTGCAGGTGCTAGGATTGGGGTTCTACAAAGATTATTCATTCAGATGTTATGGGTCCTGTGGATATTGACTCTATTGGAAAATATAGATATTATATCACATTTATTGATGATGTATCAAGATACACTTGGATCTATTTTATGCATAAAAAATCTGATGTATTCAATAAGTTTGAAGAATTTAAGGCTTTAGTTGAGAAACAATCAAATCATAAGATAAAATTGTTGAAATCAGATAATGGTGGTGAATATTGTTCTAAGGAATTTGATGATTATTGTAAGCATGCAAGAATTGTCAGACAGAAAACTACTCCATATACAACTCAACAAATTGGAGTAGGAGAAAGGATGAACCAAACATTAATGGAAAGGGCTAGGAGTATGTTAAGTAGTGCTAAGCTAGATCGGTGCCTTTGGGTCGAGGTTGTAAGTGCTTCTTGTTATTTAATTAATAGATCTCCTAGTTCATCTATTGAAGATAAAACCCCTTATGAAATGTGGTTAGGTAGGAAACCTATTGTTGCACATTTAAGGATCTTTGGTTGTGAGGATTTTGTTCACGTGCCTAAAGAAAAGTGATCTAAGTTGGATCCAAAAGCATAAAAATGCATATTCATAGGTTATGGTGAAAATGTAAAAGGTTACAAGCTTTGGAATCCTCTAACCCAAAAAATTACTTTATCTAGAGATGTGTTTTCCAAGGAATTTAGATCTTATACAAGAGAAGAAGAACCAAAGGAGAAGGATACTTCTCGAACAGTGCATTTTGAGACAAATACTGAGAAGCATGAAGATGCACATGTTGAAGAATAATTGGATGGATTTGATGAGGAGAGTTCGTAGAGTTCTGAGATATATGCTCATGATGAGCATATTGAGGAACAAGAAGAACCTTCTTTGAGAAGATCCACAAGACAACGAAATCCCGTTGATAGGTATAGCCCACCTGATTTTCTTGTATATTTGCTTTGATGAGTACTAATGATGAACCTAGATCTTATAGGGAAGATTTGTCTTCAGATGAGAACAAGCTTTGGTCACAAGCTATGCATGAGGAAATGGTTTCTTTGGATACTTGTGACACATGGGATCTTGAGAGTTTCCCGAAGGAAGAAAGGCCATTGATTGTAAATGGATATTTAAAAAGAAAATTGGAGCAGATGATAATCTCAAAAGGTATAAGGCTAGATTAGTAGCCAAGGGCTACTCTCAAACAGAGGGAGTTGATTTTAATGAAATCTTCTTTCATGTTGCTAAATTAACTTCTATTAGATTCTTTTTATCTATTGTTGTTGCTTATGATTTTGAGATAGAGCAAATGGATGCGAAAACTACTTTCTTACATGGGGATCTTGACGAGGAGATTTATATGAGGCAACCTGATGGTTTTGTTGTAAAAGGAAAAGAATTATTGGTTTGCAGGTTAAAGAGATCTTTATATGGATTGAAACAGTCACCTATAATGTGGTACCAAAAGTTTGATGCTTTTGCATTGAAAATTGGTTATGTTAGGAGTGAGGAAGATCATTGTGTTTACATAAAATTTATTGATGATCAAATTTTAATTATTATCTTGTATGTTGATGACATGTTTATTGGTAACAACAAGGTAATGATCAAAAAATTGAAAGCACAACTCTCTAGCACATTTGAGATGAAAGATCTAGGGGCTGCAAAATATAGCCTTGGTATGGAGATTAGTAGAGACAGAGGTAACAAAAAGCTTTGCTTAAGTCAAAGCAACTACGTTGATACTATTGTTGATATATTTTGAAATGGTTTAACATGCATGATAGTAAACCAACCAATATTCCTTTACCAGTTGGCATGAAGTTAAGTTTAGACATGGGTCCTAAATCTTATTCTGATCATGAGAAAATTTCTAAAATTCCATATGCTAGTGTAGTTGGTAGTTTGATGTATGCAATGGTCTGTACAAGACCAGATATATCCCAAGCAATGGGAGTTCTAAGTAGGTTTATGTATAACCCTTGTAAAGAACATTGGACTTATGTTAAGAGGGTGTTTAGATATTTACAAGGTACTTCTAATTATTGTTTGGTTTATCATTGTGCTAATGATATTGATATTGTGCACAAATCATTGGACATACAGGGTGTTGATTCAAATTGGGCAGGAGACCTGGACAGTCAGAGGTCGACAAGTGGCCATGTGTTTACTTTGTTTGGAGCTGGGGTTAGGCATTTGTGGATGGAGTAAGAGCCCACTGATTGCATTGTATCCACCACCATGAAGTACCAGAGTACATGGCTGCTACGTAACCTCTAAAGGAGGTAGTTTAGTTCTGAGAGACTTGGGAAGGTATTGGTTTTTACTGCAATTGCAAAACAGAGTGGAGCTTGAATGTGATAGTCAGAAGTGCTATTTATTTTAGCCAAAGAAGTCCTATGTATCATGGCACCCTGCCCACTGGCATCTTTGGAGTGTTGTCTCAAGTGTGTGCATCACTTTGTGTGAGAATATAAGTTTGAGTGGGAGGTATTGATTGAAATTTGACAATTTGATCCAATGTTGCAAATTATCTTCTGAGAGCGGTTCCTACATATAAATGCTCTGGCAGTGCTGAGGGCCCGTTGGCCGGAGTCTTCTACTTGATTTATAATAATTATTCCTTGTTTAGAATAATTGCAATGTATAATGTCAAGTGGGAGAATGTTGTAAATAGAATGCCATTTAATTGCAATCCTAAACATTATTTCATGTATCTCCCAAGTCCTTGGAAAATGTTCTACACTAGCACTAGGATTAGAAAGAGATTAAATTTGAATGAAATGAACTTGTAAATTTACATTTGTGATTATTCCTAAATGATAGGAACATGTGGGGACGTCCAAGAAGAGCTCCTACAAGATAGGAGCACATGGGGTGCCCACATGGAAGGTGGAACCCACCTTGCTTCAGTTAAGTGTTTGGAGGATTGATAACACTTCAATAATGCATGTTTTGATCCTATAGAATAGGGATTGATATTTACATGAGTGGAGTGGAATTATCAGTTCAATATCAATTTAGTATCAATTCAGTTTAGTCCAATTTAGTATCAATTCAGTTCAGTTTAGTTTAGTTCAATTTAGTTCAGTTATGGTTCAGTTATCTTCAATTACATGTAGCTATTTTGAGTTGAATGCTAGTTGACTTGAGTTGACTTGATTTGCATGACTAATGACTTCAATTGCATGATAGATAATAGGTGGATACTTTCAGTTAATTGGGGATGATCAATCATGCATAATGTTTGCATGAATTGGTGGAGAGATGTTTTAATTAACTAAGATTGAATTGGGACCACCTTGGGCACCCAAGTTGGCATCTTTCAATTAACACCTTTTGCATGAGAAGATATTTACAAGGTTCAGTCAAGTGGGCCCATTATTGGGTGCCAACTTTGAGGTGAAGTTTGCATTATATCTTCTTGACCAAAGTTCAGTTAAGTGTTCGGTTTGGGGTGCCTAAATTGAGGAAGACTTTGGTTTGACTTTAGATTACATTGTGGACTCTACTTGCCCAATCTAGGTGTAGATTTTTGTGAGGAGATTTATGATATTGTATTGTACAAATATTATGAGTTTACATGGTCATATTATTCTCTATTAATTGTAGCAAGTGTATGAGAGTTCCATGAGAGTTTATTGCAGGTTGTGACGAAGGATTGTTGAAGGCAAGGAAGCATATCAATCAAGGATTGATACAGTATTATTGTAATCTTATTATAAGGTTAAATAATACAAGCACTATTGATTCTAGTGGAGTTTTTTTCCTGAAAGGTTTTCTCCACATATATGTTGTGTCACTTCTATCTTCTTGTCTCATTCTTCTTCAATCTTCTATCTCTTTCTACAATTGGTAAAATTGATCTAAACAGATTAATCATACACAAAGAATTGTGAAAAAGAACACTTAATTAGATCTATAGTCTCATAGTTTTACAAGTTTTAAGCTACAATATTACCTTCATTTTCAACACTTCCATATTTTCACCAACACTCCAAATCACAAAAGGAACCCACATTTAATTGATATGTAGGGTTAATTATGGCTAGATGCAACTTACAAGTCTCAATTTTAGAGCCCCCACTGCCATGCTCGGGTAAAACTCCATGGCTTCATGCCATTGTGCCTTTACTAAATGCCTCATTAAGAATCAAACCATGGAAATCTCCTCTCACATGTGTAGAAGCCACACCATGAACATAGAGGAGATATCATAATGTACTCTAAATCGATAGGTGGAGAATAAGGATCTAGCACCCAATATGTATTTTGTTACTACCTCCACTTGGTCTCCTCATTCATGACATTGAAGATCCATCTAAGCCTCACATCTAAGACCACTTCTTGAAACACCATTTGCCTCTCCTTGGCTCCCAAGCATATGGTTGTCTCCACGATCGCCTATGTTGTTTGTTTGTCTCAACAACTCTCTTTAAAATATATCCCCCGCCACTTGCATCTTCAGTATTTGACTCACCTGACATACATTTCATCAATCTCAACTCCTTGTATCCTTCCTAGCTCATTCGTGCATGTGAGGTGTCCAACATTAAACATTAGTGTCCCATCGAGATCTTCAACACTACTAATCTCATTTTTAGAAAGTTAATTGGCTTCAACATTCCCTTCTCTCTCTATATATATATGAAAACTTTTAAAGTCTTCAAAGGTAGATAAATCTCTAATGATTCATGAAATCCATTTTTCCAACTTCCAATTTGGGGTTGCTCTCCTTTGAATTGTATTGATAGTTATCATGGAATCACCTTCGAGGTGAATTTTTGAGAACCCTAGTCATTTGCAAAGGTTTATGCCCAAGTGGACAACTTGAAACTTTACTTCATTATTGATCCACAACTTCCTCTCTCTCCCACTTAGCTATCCAATCCCCATTAAGATCCCTTATAATACACCCCACTCCTGATGGTCTTGGATTGCCCTGAGCTGCACCATCAAAGTTCACTGGGTTAACCCATCCTCCTTCATCTGGCGGATACCACTTTACATTAGCTCTTGGATTTCTACTAAAATCATCCTTACACTTCCCATAAACGGGAGTTTCAAGGTTTTGTATTTATAAATATGTAAATATCTCGTGTATGTGTGGGTTTACACAAATATGACTTCTTTTTTTATGACGATTCCATATATATATTCAAATTATATATATTTATATATAACACTCAGAAATATAGGGTTCAACTATTTTGACAAGCTTATATATATACAAGGTTTAATTTATCCGTGTTTATATATATTTTGAATCAATATATATTGAGCGTTTCATCTTATACAAGATTTAATTTAGTTGTGTGCATATATATATTGAAACAGTATATGTTGAGGATTTCCATTATATATAATCAAATTAAGTCATTAAAGGTTCACAGTGTCCTATTTTTTGGTTCCAAACACCACGTTAAGGATTTGTGTTGGTATGGACCACACTCTTATCAATATCCATTTTATAACATTTATAGTTTGAAAACATATTACTTTTCACCCTAATTATTTTTCAGAATGCTTCCTTCACAACCATTGTTACTCTTTGTACATCATTGTTACAACCATTTGGTTCTCCACATATGTTGCTTCTAGTTACTTATAATATAGGTAGGTAGATAGATATGTATGTACATACAAATATGTTATGCATACATGTATATACATATATATAACTCCAATTAGTATAAGCCATACTTGCTTTTGCTACAATAATCTTTATTTTCTCTTCGATTATGAAGTAATCAATTAGGCCCATGAGTTTATATATTTTTACACTACATATAATATGTTATTATTAAACAGTTTTCCATTATTAACAAATATTACTAGTTATACCACTATGTTCCTTAAATAAATGTTATAGTTCACTCATCTGATTTTATCATAGAATATGCTTTTTTTTTGTTTATATTACAAATTGTACCTTAACAAAAGTACAACTATTGTTATTCCTTTCTTAAGGTGCAGGTTGAGTGAAAACTATAGCTAGAGATCAAAAGAGAAAGAGAACATCTAGAAGGCACAAAATTAAAGTAACTTGTGGAGTGAATTTCACTTTTGTAGAATATGGCAAGGAAGATATACTAATGACCAACCAACAAGATGATGTTGAGGAATGTGCAGACCTCTCAACACATAATTCAAGTATGGAACTAGTTGTTGACATTGTTCAAATAAATGACATGCACTCGGGATCTTCAAAGGTCTACAAAAGTAATTGGTCATATGATGACATTCAAAGTGCACTAGCAAATGTTGAAGATAACCATATTTCCATCAAGATGACAATAAAGGATTAGGGAATTCCTCCTAGTAGTTTGAGGTCATGATTGCATGGTGTTACCAACACCAATTGGAGGGAGCCACAAACCATTTTAACTAAGGAGGAACCATTTTAACTAAGGAGGAGGAGGCCAAAATTTTCTATCCATGCAAGGACATGGTTGATATTGGCCATGGACTTGAAGTTTCTTAAATCAAATCTACTATGGCTCAAATCATTCAATCTAAGCCTACCCCATTCACAGATAAGATGCTCAGAAGGTCATGGTGGGAAAGTTCTTGAAAAAGGAATCCAACTTTGGCCATTCAAACTACAAAGGGGGTGGACAC